>JAQFZX010001241.1:0-33323 GCA_034682405.1 Hydroisotoma schaefferi | reverse complement strand
CAGTAAGAGGACTCGACTCTGCTTGAGGTTTAGCAGATGTTTCCGAGGGAGGCGTTGGAACTGTGTATGAAGTCTCTATTACCGAGAACATGGCTGCTTCCGTTCCAAAAGTAAGTACTCCAGTAAGAGGACTCGACTCTGCTTGAGGTTTAGCAGATGTTTCCGAGGGAGGCGTTGGAACTGTGTATGAAGTCTCTATTACCGAGAACATGGCTGCTTCCGTTCCAAAAGTAAGTACTCCAGGTAGAGGACTCGACTCTGCTTGTGGTTTAGCAGATGTTTCCGAGGGATCGATCGATCGTGAAATTGAGACGTCTGAAGGATTCTTCTTGCTTGCGACATCTGATAAGCTGGAATTGGAGCTTAGCAGAAGTTGTGAGCTTGATTGGATTGGAAGGATGCAAAAAAGGATAAAGGTACAAAAAACTTGCGTCATTTTCTTAAGTCAGAACAAAATGGGAAAACCCGTGCCTCACCCAAAAAGAGAATTGGGGTTGCGACACAAATAATTTTACTTTGTTGGTTCAGAATAAGTTATCTGCACAGATTTAAATGGTTGTTACATGACAACATAATTTAAAATCGACCCAATACAGACGTCCTATGACAAGCTAACATGTGCGTTATAAGGACCCATGGTAATGGGATCAAGGTGCGTACATTTTGGTTTCCCTTGGTTTCGCTTCCTTTTTTGGGAAAGGGAAACCAAAATGTACGCACTTTGGAATGGGATGCATACAACTTTACAAAAGCTGAGGAGTTTATTTAAAGGTATGGATGACGGTTATACAAATAGAAAAAGTCTAGCTATCTTTATAACTTTGCATTTTGTAAAGAGCACAATAAAAATGTTAACCGGAAGGCTCCTTATGTCCTTATAAAGCGAAGCAAAAGTTGACAGGAGCACTGGATAAGATAAAAATGAATGAAAGGATAGTTTTATTCACTCATGGAGGATTTCTTTCGAAAACTGTAATAGATGATGTATGAGGAAATCGTATTCATGACTAATTAACAGTGCTTTGCCATGAAATAATAAAAATAAATGATTAATGAAGTCTTCTAAAACTTTTCGGGTTTCTGTTTAAAATTAAAGTGCGTGTCACTTTTGAGCTAAAAATTGCCAATTTCATTTGCCACTAAGTCGTTGGCCCTTAAGTCCCAGACTAGTAAAATAGTCACAGACAGTCCTTGTTTTACGAAAAATAAAATGGCAGAAAATAATACCATGTACGTCAGTCAACCTTCTAAATCAAACCAACGAAATAGAAACCCCATCACCACCGCAGCAATTTGACATAAAAACTAGTCTTGGCTCCATCAATTACACAGAATGTATTACACCCTTCCTTAGAATTCCTTAAAGTTATTTATCTACGATCACCCTCCCCTTAAGGCATCCTTGAGCAAATCCGTATGGAAATATCTCATCTTGATTGTTGTGGAGTGTATTCTAATTTTAATAGTCGAGTCTTCCAGAATATCTAATCTCCCTCATTCAGAATTCCTAGCCTAGCCTTTTTACCATACCCGATAAAAATAAAATTTATGTTAGTAACTCTCATCCAATTTTTTTATAGGCTTGTCTTCATTCAATCCTACGTGCTTTAGCAGCTACTCCACTTGCTGATGATGATGACTCGTAAAAGGTAAAAACTAGTTGAGCTATCAAAGAAGAAGAAAGATGCTTGCTTTTAGCTGGAAGACAAACTTATCAACTTTTTTTTCTGGTTGCTTGACCTAATTCTAAAATCCTTCTCCTCCAGAGGAGCAATTTAACTTACATTACACGTCTAATATTTCGTATGCAGTGTAAACGGTTTCTATTTCTTACACCTGTATGTCTGTCTGTATGTGTGTTCCTTCGGTAGATTTATTCCTCTAGCTTTCCTTTCATCGAGCCGGACCAAGGAAGGGTTGTGTAGTTTCATGAAACGGGTTTCAGGTAAGAATAAGAGGATGTTGCGCCTTATTGATGATATCCCAAAAAAAAGTATTTTATTAAGTGTTTTGTGCTTTAGTATTTTAAATTTCATTTTAATGTTTGACACTTTGGGATTAGCTCATTTTTATTACCGCTTCGTATCAGTTGTAATGGGTTTTCTTAATCATTTAAGATTGGTTAATAATGTATTTTGAGTTTGGTAGGAATAAGTAGGAATGACAGCTAAATGTTTATGATTATGAAATGGAGATATTTTAACTCTCTCGCTTAGTAATAATCGCGACGAATTAGATGAATGAAAAATTGATCTGATTGGTTTTCCCTTTTAGGACGATTTCTATCAAAATTTCTATTGAATAAGAAGAAAATGAAGCTTATTGAGCGTATTTGTTAGCAGGGGAGTTCTTTTGTCGCAGGTTACGAGAAATCGCTCAAGTCCAATTACTAGAATCCGGTTTCCCTTTCCATATCAAAGAAAAAAATGGATTTGCCACTTTTTAACTGCAGCAATTTTGCTATTACGAAGTTGCGAAATCCAACTGCCTTAGCTACAGTGGCTTCAAATTCATAAAATTGGTAGCAAGAATCTCTCGAAGGAGAGTAAATGTGGAGCGTAACCGACTTATTATGGCAAGAAGGCTGCTGTTTTGTTTATATTTTCTGACCAAAATAATGCAAATACTAAAATGTATTTGAAGAAAAGAAAATATTAAAAGCGTATAGTTATCCTGATTTTAGTTCTGGTAGTTAGCTGTGATTGCACTGATTAATCATACCATGATTAATGATTATTCAGGATGAATAGTCGAAATTAATTGTGATGAAACAGGAGATAAACCCCGAGTCCAAATTCAAGAACTATATTTTTAAACGTTGGTCTTTAGTCTAAAAGGGAATGGTATCACGGCTACATTTAATCATAGTCAATAGTTACGTCTGATCGACGAGCTTTTACAAAGCATAGCTAAGAACTAATTGGCAAGTTTCAAGTCCACGTAAAATTCAGATCCTGCTTGCTAGTGTACTGGTTAAGTTTATGAATGAAGTGATAAAATGCCTTTCATCTCTGTGCCTAATTGTCATCAATTTTACGCTACTTTTCATCTTGATAGATTAGCTAATCATCGTCTCAATTAGGCAGTCTGAGGAGCACGATAATGATTTACTACAGTATAGCAAGCAAGGTACGATGGTACTTACTTCAGTTAGTTTTACTTCACCACCTTTATTTTTAAGACAGTAATAAACAAGAGTTTATATGCTCCGCTGTATGCCTACAAAAACTAATTTGTAAACTTTTTGGTTTATTTGGCGTTGGTTATTTTCGAAGTTGTTACATCTCTTTCATTTTAATTGCCGATGCTTGGACCAAATTTTACGATTTTCTTTATTCTTTCGTTGGCTATTGTGAATCGTTATGAAATCATTTGTTAGGTAGGTAATCATTAGATCATCATAACATCATTTTTACTTTTCCTTTGGCTAACTCTATTTTTGTACAAAAAGAATTGTTGCATTTATTAGATGAACCGTTTGTAAAATGAGGCTGCATATTTGCACATCTTGTAAACTTACATTGTTCAGGTATTAAATTTGATCAAGTCATAATTAGTTCAGTTAAATAGCAGTTTAGTTCAGTATACAAAGTAGTAGTACATTAGCTAATTATGATAAAACTTTCATCAAGTTATTGAAGTACATCGTATTTATTCATGTAGCTTGTTAAAGTTAACTCATTACCTGACGTTGGGTTAAAGCTTTGAATTAATTTATTATATTTTCTCCCACGACTCAAATATCAAATTATTACGATTTAATTTTCAAATTATTATTTTGCTTTTTTTTTAAGTATTGCTTTGCAGTTGCAATCGCAATTCCAACCATATTCACGGGTATTATTTAGGAAACATGATAGTTATACAACAAAGTATTTTACATATCCAATTTCTAACTGTAACTTGGCATGAACATTTCAGCGAACAATACCCTTCATATTAATTCTTCTTGATATTAATGCATCAAGTGAAGTTAAGTCAAAGTATTTCCCCGAATCTCCTTTTGCTATTAGTGTCAAGTAAGCTGTACAAATATTTCCACTGTCAGTTTACCAACTACTGAAATAGAAGACAATCATCAACCGTTCGTCCGTTGTATCCGTCCGTCCGACTAAATCCACAGCCTTCGTCTCCTAATAAAGTCTACGTCTTCTCCCCATAATCTGCATAATTAGGATCTCGTCTGTCTCTCACTGCTACAATGCTTTATTCCTGAATGGGGGACTAAGCATTTAGGTTTATAGGTGAGAAAGGAGTCTCACTCCCTTCTCAAATCTTAAAATCTCAAGGTATAAAGTAAAATGAACTTCTATATGGATCTCGTCGTTTTGGAGAACTAAAAAGAACTTAACTTTCATTATAAAAACGCAGAACACACCGTTCCTTCGTCTTTAGTTCACTCCACCAAGTTCATGTAGTTTAACTAAAACATTTAGCTGTCATTGAATTTTTCATTATTTTTTTTAATTTACCCTATCCTACTACAAAATAAATGTATACATAGTGGTGAGTTCTTTATTTGGTTCTTGGAATATACATCATAATTTATGAAAGTGGTAGGAGAAGTGTCCTATAATTAGTATTTAAATTCTGAGGAAGAAGCTAGATAGAAATCCTTTGGCATCGCATAGGTAATTCATTCATTCATTTTTTTCATTATTATTACGATTCAGTGAAAGGAGCAGTTCAGGGGTTGCTTACAGGGATTTACTTTTCATTTGGTCAAGCGTCGTTTCCTTAGTTTAGTATGTGAGTTTTTAATCCTAAAGATTAGATACAGTAGTAGTAGTAGCTTATGATCTCCCTTCGCGAATGTTATTTTAAATTAAAGAGGATTTATTTAAAATACATATCTAAAGAAACCTGCATGTAGTGTTTTTGCAGTCTGGCTTTGTATAAGAATTATAAATGTAAGAGCTAATAAGTTTTAATGGAAAGAAAGAATGTGGTGGTGGGATGAATATTATCATGAGTATATTGTTAATCGCTATATTATGATTAGTTTGATTACTATTCCTAAAGGATCAGAGTCAGTAGTGCAAGCTGCAACTTGTGGTCACCATCATCCCCTGGGCCTTGGTTTACAATGAAAGGATGAAATTTCAATTGCAAGGTAAATCAAGCCGGTTTGCCCAACTGTTCTACTGTTACTACTGCTGAGAACCTCATCGCATCATTGAATTGTTCCTGCAGCCAAGAAAAAGTAAAAGATACAGCCTAAGAAGTTTTAAGAAGCAGTGGAGGACTTGTTCATTCTTTACTTGGCTCTCATCCTCAGTGTAAGTCTTGTATCAAGAGGAATCAGGTCTTGCTGCTTCATCATCGTCTTCGTTCCTTGTTGTCGTTGTCATATCATTTCTACTTCTACTACTTACTACTTTACTACTTCTGCTAAAAACCCGAGCCAAGAAAAGGGAGACTGGCGGATCCAAAACCTGAATTCATACATGATCCCATCACCGTTGTACGAAGGATAACTTTTTAAACCGTTATTATCATTTCATCCCTGAAGACTTAAGGCTTGTATTTTTACCACCAGTACCAGCATACAGGTGAAAAATTCTCAGCTTCATTCAGAAGAAGACAAACACCGATAAGCCCACTTTTAATACTGACTAACCGTGTGGACTTCAAAAGTAAAATATTACACATACTCAAAGTTAATACAAAAGGTATCATATACTTGCCTTACCACATTGAACATTACCACATAGTTGATACGTATTCTATATAATATTATCTTTACATGATTAACTTTATTAAACTATCCACTAGAAGTAAGTAAAGCTTTGTACCTCGAAGCACCTAGTTTGGTCAGTTGGTTGGTGGGTTAGTAAAGAACCTGAATTTTTCAAAACCATTTGACTTCTTGACTTCGTTTTTATACATAATTTTTAACTTGCTAGCTACAATAGCTCATCCAACAAGCAAAGATCAACCTATATAGCCTAACTACAAATCTAACGTGTAACTTCAAATCTTCTTCTTGACCAACTTCTTCAATAAGTGAGTGAGGTTGCGTTGGTTCGTATCGTATTCTATCTCCGTGGAGTTTAATAGTGACCCATTAGTCCTAGGTGAATATGCGGAAGTGCTAATGTAATTCGGGATGAGTTTCGTTTAACTTTTTGTCACTGAAGTATAAGTGGGATTGTGGAATAAAAAACTCCAGGATACTCCACCTGGAAAGTAGGGGAGAAGAAGGCTAGAATAGAGGTGAATGCATGCGTAGGCATATCTAGGCCAGCAAGCGGATATCAAGAATAAGGAGACTTTGGAGGTTTTGTTACTCAACATTTGGACTTAGCTTCAGGTAAGATTTAAATTAAAATCGCTTGTGTTAAAAACGCAGGTATTTTATCTGATTGAAATCCTCATAAACCCTGATTATGAGTGGTAATTAAAGTTATGGGTCATTTAATTTCTGCAAGTGACTAATTAAAAATTTACAGATGATTTCTTGCATTTCTAAATCTAGCTTTATTATAATGTTAACGCGTTGTAACGTAACTAAAGTAAGAGTCTGTGTTTAGCATTTAAAGCAGGTAGACAAAGAAAGAAGTTAATTTTCCGTGATTTCCATTTCCAAAGTCTTGGGAAATTGTGCGTGCAATTTCACTTGCGATATTAAACGCTCGATTTCATCCAACTATAGTACTCATTTCACAAATGGATACTGATAAACGGTTTTGAGTATTTAACCCTCAAAGCAACCTCTTTAGGAGGCTGCTGCAGTACCGGAACGCATATTGAGTTTAGAAGAACGTGGGAACTTTTCTGAATAAAAGACATTTTCAGCAATTAAGTTTTAATTTTATGGCATATAGCTTCCGGATCTTGAACATAGACAATACAAAAGTAAAACTCGATGAATTTTTTGTATCTTAGCTTGACAGTTGAAGACAATTAGTAAGTGATACTTTAGCTACGCAGAGTGAAACGCAAGAAATTAATTCATGTAACCATTTTTATTAACACTAACCGCTCTAATTTTCCCGAAACGAGTGATTTTACTTTTACTTAATTTTACTGCTCTGTTTGGGAGTAATGGCTGGTTTTGTGACAACTTAGCGAAGAGGATACTCATGCATGCGATTTATAACGTTTTTATGTGGTCCTTCGCACGACGATGCACTAACATTAAAATATTAAAAGCCCCTTATTTGCATTTTAAACGACAACATAATACAACTTAACTAGCCAAGGGGAGAAATTATAAGTGAAATGGAAATTGAATCCTCTCGTCATTACAATTTAGGCAGGTTTATGTTTATGCATGGTTCCAAGTTTTGCACTAATTCAGTAAGGAACCGTCGAAAGCACGAAATTTATAACTGCATCAGAAAACATGATACCTATGTACCTTTACAAATGCATTCTAATTCTTGAACTCTTCTTATCGTACTGTTTTCCTTAATACTGTTTTCTGCGTCTAATAATTATTTGATTAATAATGAAGTGATAGTGGTCAAGGTTGAGCCTAAAATGGAAATTTTGTTTGTTAGATAAACACATAATAAAGAGTGCAAATGAGATTCACCCAGATTTCATGCATCGTTTCTACCTCTAAAACCACGACCACTTGTTTCTTGCGTTTGAGAGTAGATATTCGTATCTTTACATCTCTCTGTAACATTTCTATTTACACATTTTTCACTCTTTATCTTGCAAGCTTTTCAATTTCAATTGATTCTTTTTGTTGAGAAGGTGTGTGTGTGGGAGTGTACACTGAGGCTACAACGTATGAGTCGAAGGATTTTAGTGAAACCCCTGTGGAATATTGTAATCTTTCTATTTATTTTATTTTTCAGGTAGGCTTTTTGCTTGCAAGAAAAATCTTCTTAGTAAGAAAGGTCAGGGAACGGAAAGATGGCTCAATTATGAGTATACAGTTAATTAGCGAATTATTTTAAAATTTAACATTTCTAATTATGTTCTTTGTAGCTTTTTTAGAGTATATCGAGCGTTGAAATCGTATGGATAGAGTACATATTTTTAGCCAAGTTTGTAATTCTATCCCATCTCATTAGAAATCCCGATTGTACGGATAGTCAGAGTACATTTTCACTTTCATCTCATTGCGTTTTTAGCTACAATTTTCTAGAAAATGTTTCATAAATTATCTCGTACTTTACTAATTAACATACAAACAATATCTTATATATATCATATATTATTCATGGTATTATGCTATCCTTTTGCCTTTACACTTAACAGCCATTCTGTACTATTTAGTGGACTATGAAATTGGCAAAAAAAATTAACGCATACCCATACGATTCCCTTATTGCTGTATTACTACTTGGCTGCTGAATTACATCAAAAACCATAGCATGACATCACCCACCTATTAATTTTATTCTCGGCAGTAATATACTTTCTTAAATCATTTTTATGATGAGACAGTTCATCATTTTTACACAGAAATCCAAGCCTTTAGTTTAGATAAACAATGCATGGACATACGCATTAAAAATATGGTAACTTTCTTCTTGTAAACCGAACGCTTCATTGTCAAAGATTGTAATAGTAGTAAGATAAATTATCCACTCCATGGCTTTGTAAAAGTCAGTTTTGTCGATTCACGGCGATTGAAATGCACTTGGGTGAGCAAATTAATCTTGGTACTCACTACAAACTTACATCTCTCTCTATCATTATCTCTTGAGCATTATCATCTTACTTCGTAGTTAGTATTAAGAATAATCTATAGGTAAAAGCGCTTACGACACACATTACTTACTCACAGATCAACAATATTTCTTCTTCTCTTGCTTTCAGAATTCGAATAACTTTTGTTCCGAATTCGTGACGAAATGCTCAACTTTTGATTTCACTAGCGAAATAATCAGATCAAACTTCTCGAATTTATATTTGTGCACGAGGTTTTATTGTAACGATTTTGATTTTATTTTCTAAAAGGAAGTATGCATGTCATCGATTAATGTTGGATAGTACTTTGAGTAAGCTCTGAATGACTTTTCCGTATCTTTAATGTAAAAGCTTAGCAAAACACAGCCCCTATACACCTGTCATATCTGTCAACAAGTGCATTATTGTCATTATATATCAAGATTATACAATCATTCTTAGACCATCTCTGTTTACGATAGACGATAGATAAGAATAATTTTTTAAAGTATTTATTATTTGCTGTTGAAGATATGGACCAGTCAGTCTTTTCAAAACAATCGACAGGATTTAGAGTTTTTCTTAACTTTTTCTTCCTAATTTTTTGTCATTCTGTGTGATCAATAAATTTCTAATTAGCATGAATTTTGCATTCATGCATAATTTTAATACGCCCAGTCTAAACAGAAACAAAAAAGCCAAATTTGTATTCACCTTTCTTCGGTATAACTATGAGAGATATGACTAAAGAAACAGTAAAAATAAGGTATGATTTGAAACTTTTCTCTTTTCCAAATCTTTTTGATTCTTTAAACCAACCGATATAATACTGTATCCATCCTACTTTAACAAGGATTAGCCATTGATGCTGTTATTTTCTCCTTTTTTGTATTGTGTTAGCTGTTTTTGGCTTTTGGGCGTGTTGACTGTTATTATATGGAGAAACATCATCATATCACCTTTGCGTTTAAAACATGAAGGGTATTGTGTTCTGCTTATTGTAGATTGATTTTAACCTGGATTTGTCAATCAGTTAAAAAAATCGGCTGCAGCTCCACTAATGTTTCACCGTGGCAGAAAAATGCCAAGAATCTCTAAAATATTTATATGAATATATTTAGGGGTTACTTCCCTAATATTCATACTACGAAAGCTAAGATTGTTCATCATAATCTGTTTGAAAGTTCAATTATTGGCAACGCGTCTTCTTTAATCTCAGGTATCTCTATTATATTGTGAAATGCGTTCCCTTTTTTCTCATTGTGTAAATCATATAAGCTGGATTTGACCTAGTAAGCAATTTAAAGAGTTTAAACTAAGTGCATCTTTGTAAAATATTAGCATTTCCACCATTATGCATAGATCTAATTCTGTTTGCTCGAGCTGAAAAGAAACAGTGGGTCCTTTGTCACCTTCTTTTACAACTTTGGACACACACAGAGACCCTCGTGGTGCTAAGAATGGCTGCGGCTTAATAAATCTAATACAGCTAAAGTTGACATTCAGAAAGAGAGACAGAGTATCTAAATAAATATTATATTACACTTGATAAGAAGGCGAATGGTTGAATTAGGCAAATAATCCTACATTTTATTCATATTTGAGTGACAAATAAAAAAGCAATGTGTGAGTCTACTTAACAATGTTACTTGGTTTGATGTACTAATATTTTTATTGTAAAAAGCTAAAACTCTTCTATTCCAATATGTGTTTTATGTTCTGTAGTTTACATCGTGGACATGATAATATTTTACACAATGTTATAAAAATGTCTGAGAAAGTACAACTTAGAATTAAGTGGGATTTGAACCGTTTTATCCCATATTTCAATGCTTATATTATAGTAGTAATTACAGCAATTATAGTGTCAACAGCAAGCAGAAAAAAGTTATCTAGGTTATGTTTGGTATTCTAATGGGATCTCAAAATTATTAAACAGAGAATTCTTGTGTTGTAAGCTTAACCCGAATAATTTATGCATAGGTAGGTAGTGGTATTAGTATTGTGCGTATAGTTTGACACCTTCGGTGATAATTTTTGTGAAAAACTGATGAGATTGAAAGGACTTTTCATAGCTATATCTTGCCTACCTGCCTTTTGCTAAAAAGAAAGCTAGACTAGACGCTTTATTTGTAATTTAGCACTTAATATGGCATTCATTAACTTAGGACATGGGCTGTTGTCTGATAACATGTGGGGGATGAATTTGGCTTTATAGGAATACTTCCTGAGTTAACGGTCAGACTCAGAATTTACTTTTATGATAATGAAAAATGTGAGATGCGACCTTATTTTGTAAAGTATGTAGAACTAAGAACTTCACGGCTCACTTCAGAACTTATGCGAAATACCTTTAGTGATTTACTCTAGCTAAAATATCTTAATGCAATCGGTTTTATTTTCCGAAGCCTATTGTTTTATTATTAACCTTTGTATAGCATGACCTTTATGGTCTAAAAGCTCAGTGGTGGTATTTTTATATTATGTTTAATAAAGTAGAAATTAAGGAACAGTCTTCTCAACGACTCAATAGCCCATATTTATCTTTATCAGTGGATTAGGAAGTAATTGCGAACAAGTTGAAAGTTCATGTTGACTAAGTTTGTGTACGAAGGAAAGTGAATTCCTTACACGTTAAATGTAAAAAGTATTCTTTTGAAAATAGCGAATGTTTACTAGTAATAATAAGCTTAAATAGCATGCCTTACATGCCTAGCTACAAAAAAAAACAATTGACCTAATTGTTTCTCTTGTTTTACAGAAGAAGTTCATGTTTCTCATAATGATCTAAATAGCTTTCTTGAGAGCTGCACCCTTTTCGATTCGTTGTATGCAGCTTCAATATGACTTATAGACTTGACTTTGAATAATGATTCTTGCAAACCCCATGTGGGAAATTAGTGTTTAAAAGTCGTTTCCATAAAAATATAAAGCATTTTATTTATTCAGAAATGTAAGTGATTCAGTCGGTAATAACAAGGATGTAAAACATATTAAGAGCTATCAATCAAACTAAACTATATGAATGGCAAATGGTAATCTCATTCAAATATATTTTATATTTTAATTGCAGTTTCAGATCGGGACGAAGGCCGAAATTAGCATAAGAAAATATGAAGCACTTAAGAAACCTCGTATTTGCCGTGCTCATCCTTTCAATATCAGCCCAGGTAAGAAACTATCTACCCTTTCTTTATTAAAACCGTGTCCTATGCTATTGGACCATGTAATGCTGCACTGCAATCGTTACACTACCGTAACAGTTTTAAGGTTGTTTTCATACCTTCTTACTTTTACTTTTTGTTCCACTCGGCAGTAAAAATTCCGTTAGTTCCTTCTCAGAAAAAAACAGCTCACAGCGACTGCTCTGGTATAGCTAAATTAACCCTAAAATTCTTAAGACGGGATTATAATTCATTCATTTTTATTCAAGTACATAAGCCATTGGTATATAGAGCAGTAGGATGAAATGTTTATTTCCACGAAGACTTTCATTTTTGCCTTGAAGTAAAAAAGCTCAAGTGCAAAAGTAAAGCCGCAAAGTAATTTTTACTTTTCATTTGACAGCCAAACGGTTCATTTTTCATCCTAGTAAATTGACGCATGATTAACAAGGGGTTTTGATTATGATGGTTTCATATTATCATGAATAGTATTTCAAAAGCTGAGGTTCTCAACTTGACATATTTATGTTGATGTTAGATTCTTGGTTGAATTAGTATTTATGATCATCAAGAAAAGTCTCCATGCAGTCGACCACATTCACATTTCTTGTCTTCAAAATTGACATCTGCTGAAAAATTGACTTCGGATTTCTCACGATATGGAGCGAATATGTTGTTGGGAATTCTCTGTCTATGCGTATTTTGAAAGTTGGATTTTGTAGCCGCAAGAACTTTTTTTATAAAATTATAAGCAGCGTTGTTTACTGTGTTATTTGTTTGACAAGTATGGGATGGGAATCTGTTGGGAGTTGGTTTGTTCTGTCAAGAACGATAATTGAGTTTTATGGAGTTTCAAATCAGCATTGAATACAAACCCTGTCACCTTTTAGACAAGAACTTACTGAAGAAAGTTAAGCCGAACGGTGATAGTGACAGTGACAGTGAATTTAATAATATTGCGATACTATCAAGCTCTATGAAAATATATGCCTTAAACCTCTGTAAATTATCGCCTTTGTTTATTTGGATGAAATTAAGATTACGATTTTGTTTAATCCTCCATTAAAATTCCAGTTCTTATTATTGTATTCTTAAAGCTTGACCAGGAAAACTGAAACCTTCTTTCTACTTGCGTATGATTCTCTAAACCAAAGCCATTTTATTTCTTATTCGTTAATCAAACCATTAAATATTGCAATATCTGTAATGTCTCACCAAATGCAAAACCAATTGTAAATTAAATGAACAAATGCCTTGTAATAATGACCATTATTCCGCCAATTATCATGCACATTATTGAGGAAGGTGGGTTTAATTTAATCCTATCACCTCAAAGACTAAAGGACTCAAGTATGAATTAGTATGAACTCATGCTTACATTTATTTAAATCTACCTAGATTAGAGGTAGGTATAGCTTGTAACGTAATAGAGGAATGCTTGTTACATTCTAAACTTTATAAGCCAAGAGGATGTTGACGTAGAGATAGACCCAGTGCATAATTGACCCAGACTGGCACAAGGTGTGTATGTGGGTCACCAACCAATCCTTCATTCTTGTAAGACCAGTTTTTATTCTCCCATCCCATCCGATCCCCACTACAACTAAAAAAGACCTACCAACTAACTAACATCAGGAACTTAACTTACTACTGCCTGTAACTATGAATCAGCCAACAAAAGCAATATGCACACGTACATGCTCCCACTTGATAATTTTTTTACTAACTTTTATTCGTTGTAGTAATATTATTCGTACAACATAACATGAAGTAGACAGGGAATGGAGAGCTCAGCGATTTCTAAAGGTTATCAATTATTTTCGCAGTAAATAAACGCATGATTTCACCGACCAAGAATCCTCTGCTTGTACAATTAATTAGTGAGTAAGGAACATTGATGTACAATTTAACTCATATATTTAGCTGCATTTTTTACAATATAGCAAGCATGGGTGTTGGAAGAGTTACTCAGCGTAAAATTCAATATCAAAAATGTTAATTGCCTCTTTTCTCATTCTCACTCAATAATCTTTTTTATCACTTTCTATACACGTAAGATTTACCTAAGACGGTTGGAATTTGAACTTAAGATTAGTTTTATCCCCATCGGTCTTGTTTAGGAACTCATTTTTAGTCATAATCCTACTGCTTTGCAAGTTGAGTGAGCAACTGCAATCAAGTTATCCCATATATGAATATATATAAAACTAGAACTATTAGCGTACAAAGTTCATTAAGTTCCCAATCCGGAATTTGTTCTTTACACGCCCACACGGTAATTTACCTTTTGAATTAAGGTCAGTGATGAATGCATCGGTAAAAATGTAATTTGTATTCTATTGTTAATCAAAAGCTGATTCAATACTTTGTCGGTTACTTGAAGTGAGGTAGGGCAATTGCCAGCTACGATTGACACAGTTAAACGACAAGGGCTGACCTTGGCTCTGGCTGGACTGATTTAGTAAGACAGAGACTGTGGTTATTATGGGACAGTATCACTTAGTGTTATGACACTTTGTCATTTTTCATTTTTGGAAAATATTTACACGGATTAAGAAGATTTACTTCTAATTTCATATTTAGTCCATTTAAATGAAATATCACCGACTAAGATTTCTTTACAAAGCGCCAGAGACAAGGATTGTAGTGACCACGTCTGGAATAAGTGAAATGGACGGATAATAAATTGGGTGTCAGGTGTCACTCTCGATTCGATGCATCATCAAGCACGCTTAATACCTGCTTCCTGCATACTACTAAACTTCGCTCCTTTTACAGCCTCAATAAGTCTATAGTCTTAGTTTAAATATAGACTACTTACGAAAATTGCATTCCAAAATTACACGACTGTGTAGCAAGGATCTGTCCACTGTCAAAATAAAGCTAACGGGTTCTCTTATTCGAATGTAAAAAATATGCAGATATGTGTCAAATCTAATTATGTATTTTTTGCTGAAAAAACTGAAACCTCACCGTATCACCATAAACTCATAGCTACAGCTTTTCTCTCTTATTGTTTATCGATGCCCAAATTCGGACTCTACCCAAGATAAGTTACAGTCTGCATATCTCATCTCACAAGAAGTACTAACAATAGTAATAATTTACTTTTAAAATCTATCCTTGTATTGTATTCAACACGGACTGATATTGTTGTCCGTCGACTGCCTCTCTCGTAAGAATATCTTTGACGCATGCATGTCATAGTCTCCTGTTGGTCATCAGGATTCAGACACCTGTTGTGTGCTCTCCTTATCAAACCCCTTAACCATCATAGTATTCCCGTAAATGCCGGTAACATGGGATTTCATTTAGAACATTTGGACGCAACGAAAAAATCCTGTCTTAAAAAATGCATTTCACTCCACTACTACTTTTTCATTCTGTTTCTATCACTTTACATTCCTTATAAACATTAAGTTGATTTTCAGGAAGAAAAAAACATAGCCTCAATAAAATAATGATAGTAATGGATTTATAGCACGGCCTATCACATTCCTTTAAAAATTTACATAAAAACTACCTGCTTGTTGTATTATTGTAATAAAAAGTGTATTCAGAGCCAAGGGTGTTATTTTCCAGGCGTGAGTGATAACCTTAGGTAGGCCAGTTGGTTAAATTTATACTGAGTAGTAGAACGTAGACTATGTCAACCAGTACAATGCAAGTTATTTTCAAAGGTATGTAAATTATATCAAGAACTAATAAAAATCCTCATCCTCATGAATCTAGTAGAAAGTCTCGGTCTTTGTTGATGCTGCGTCTAAGTGAGAAATATGTTACTTCACTTCTGATTCCTCCCAGTATGGTCTCCCAGGAGGGGGTGATTTATAGAAATATTCAACCGATTAATTAAATTTTGTTAATGAAGGCCATCCATACCCATGATTTTAATTAGTTTCATATCTCGTGTAAGCAACCACTGGGTAACGTCGAAATATATTACCTAAAAATGGACAACCTTGTTTGACGGGATTTAAAATATTCTTTCATTCCTAAATAATTATTTACTCGTTCTACTCTTATTCCCATCTCTTGAAACTTGATCCTGCCCAAAAATAGTAAAATAACTTGCCCAGGGAACTCATTAATTTTCCTCAAGTAATAATAAGCTAGTAGTACAAGACAGATACTAATTGCCCTCTCTGTATCCCCTACTATGCGTGTATACAAACAGAAGCAGGTATAAATAAAACATGGTAATATTTCTATTCCACACATGAAACGATACATCTTCCTAAAACACCAAGGTAAATCAACAACCAAGAATATCCTACCTTCCCTTGCGTGTCAGAATTTATTTGCTTGCTGGAAATAAAAAGTGAACAAGGGTTTCAAATTATATAAACCTATATTAGAAGAGTAGTATGCTAAGATACATTGATTCAAAGATTTAAAAGGGTTTTCCGGCCTTGCTAAGTAGTTACTTCTTTATCGTTAGATATAAAGACAAGAAACCAGTGTCTATGCTTATTCAAATGAATGTAGTAGGTATGGATGATTATAGCTAACAGACAAAATAAATACGACCGGTGAAATTAAGTGAATGAAAGAAAAAGTCCCGTTAGTCCGTCGTCTGTAGGGATGCAAGAGTATTTTAAAAAGATGCTTAGAAAAACAACCTAAGTTGATTGTGGTTCCGTCCTAATCCTCGTATAATACGAGGAAGAAATACTGGGTGAGTTGACTTTTGTGGAGACATTAACAGAACGAATGTTAATGTTATCCTTTGGATGGGAGGTGTATATGTATTCAATTTTATAAATCCCTTTATATCCTATTGTTAAACCAAGAAGAGGCTTCCTTCCATCCTTGGAGGTGGATTTTAAATTATTTCAAATAGACAGTACATTTTACACGTTATATCAACTTCAAGATAGCTGCAAGTGCAAGTAACAAGAATATCTGACCGCAAGATCTTCTCGTGATAATTTCATTCCCTTTCTTCCTATTTATTTCTCTGTCTGTATTAGGTTTGGGAATTGGGAACCCAACAATTCTATTTTTAATGACCCTGATGGGTGGCTCACTGACTGACTGGCTTATTACCTTACTTTCAACATAACATAGAAAGTACATGCTTTGATTTGTCAGTAGTAGCTAGTTAGTAATGAAGCTACTAAGATGCTGCAAGTATACAACTATTATTTTATTTATGGATAAGTGGTATCCAAAGAATTTTCGTGGAGAATTTTGTACAAATCGTAGGGTAATTAGAAGATAGTAAGTATCCTAAATTAGTTCACTGTCATAGGTTCCCCGAGTTCCAGAGAGATTTAAGTAGGCATGATGTTGTTTTAATAACTTAGCTGATTAACGTGTCAGATTAAATTGATAATTTTAATCACATATTTTTTACACAAAGAACAATATGTTTATTAAAATGCAAGTTCTCTGGCAGAGTTAAAGTTTAAACCTGTTAGTTGGTCATACAGAAACATGAAGTGTAGGAAATAAGCTTTGGCTTGGCAAGAAAGTTGAAATAACAAAGAAAACGAGTCTTAATTAACGGAACTCTGAGGTATATTTATTACACCAAGTTCAAGTTAATGCATTAATCAGTATTTGCAGGAGAAACAAAATTGCATTCTTCGCACCTAAAATGTTTACTGTTGACTGTATTGTACTTTTATTTAGCTTTATTTGTAAGTTCTGACCTTATTAATTTTACTCCATCGTTACATAATTGGAATAAGCAAGCACCCATTTATACGCGCTGTATGACACAAAATGACCAACCATTCATTGAAACACCATTCTATTTACATGCGAGCTAATGACATTAATTTGATAAAAACATTTATTATTGCATGCCTCATTTAGCTGTCGGGTCGGGTTCTTTATTAATGAAATCTCAGCATTAAATACTCTTAATTGCTAAATATTAACAACCCGTTCATAATCGACTATAATGATAACGAGCCATTACGGTTTGTGCTGCAACTGTGACTGCATGGGTAGGCCGGCATTGCATTTCAGAAAATCATTGTCACCTAAAATATCCCATATACCCTACCTAACGATTGCTATTAACCTACAATTGAAAGAAACTGGGATGACACAACACAAATACGCTCTTTGAAAGAAAGTATAACCCTGATGTTTAATTAAGGACGGTATTTTAGACTCGAATCGTCCTCATACTAAATTTCAATATGAATGAAAGGGTTATAACAGATCCAAAATCCGAATAAGCTAACATTTGAATGCCGTCATACGATTAGATATTATTACGTCCATAATAGCGTCATCATAAACTTAAAGGTTTACGTGATATTCACAATGCAAATAATAAAACGAAAGAAAGAATTTATTTAAAAATTTCCTCGTATAGAATTGACAGCACAATTGTTTTACTCTGAGCTATGTATGAGTCCCAGTCTCATTAATATTCTTGAAATTACTTACCACTACTACCCTCAATTACTAATTGTAGTTGCATTCTTATCCCGATAATTTAAAATGCACTGGGTAACTACAGTTAGCCCCCAGCCTACCATCTTCATCATGCCCGTTTCATTCCTCCTAACATAATAATGATACTTTTACCCTTGTAATTAGTTTTGGGCACATCTTTCTCTCGTACTCCAAAATAATCTTGTAATGTATTATGAAAAACTCCCATAAAATCATGGATTGAAACCTCATTTCATTGCCAAAGGGGATTCACTCAATCGTGTAAAATTAGTTCCATAAAGTGATTACTTGATTAACTCCCTTCATGCAATGTACATTACCAATGCAAAGACTAAATCGCATCTCTTCGGTCTCTAACTTGACAAATGAATAAATCATCCTCCCACCGCCGGCAATAGCCACGAGTTGTCAATGTCAAAGCATAAATTACAGACAGAGAAGTATTAATAAAGTGAAGAAAGAGGATAAGAATGATTCTTCTTGGACTCTTTACAGCAGGGCAGAGAGGTATTGTAGTAATGCTTTCAAAACCAAATAGTAGTAGTGCTAATAGTGCTAATTTATTCGTATAAGATATTAAAGTGTTAAAAACAGATTTTGACTCGGTTGTTGTTAATAGGTTCCCTTTATTGTAATAAATTTGGCCCAGTTTGCTTTACCATTAGATTGCTAAGCTAATAATAAGTCGGTGGCAAGGATGATGCTTTACTTACTGTTCTGGTGTTGTATTCAATAATAGTTTTATTCTATACATGCTTTTTGCATTGCCCATTGGTAATAAAAGTTAGCATTATCAATGCAGAACACCAACCAAGTAATTTAGGCCTTGCTTGATTAGTACATGAGCAAGCAAGTGGAAGAAAGGGGACCGAGCTGGGCTAAAGAATGGAATACATACGTCGAGAGTAACTATCGGGAAGGCTTATTAAATATCTAGTTTAATAGGTGACATTCGAGCGAACATTGGAACATTTATTTGTTAGTTATCTTTTCTTGTTATTTGCTTGTCACTTTTCAAACTATTCAGACGAAGGGTGAAAGAAGGGTAATTTAAATTTGAAATGGTAAATAGCGAATGATAAGCGTACTGTTAGGAAAGATAATAGGAAGATTAGCAGACTTTGATCCACCAACTTACCGAACTTTCTTACTGGGCAAGTATGAGTCTTATTTTTTGCAAAGCCAATGCACGTCTTGGTTATTAGATTGTATTAGTTGTAATACGGTAGCTAAGCTAGTTCCCGGATACAGTAGTCAACAGTAGCTAGAAAAAGGAGAATGTCTTTAATGTACCTATGTTTCTTCCTTCGTTTCGCCGAACTTATCAGGCCAGCCGACCCGAAAGTTTTTTCCCTTAATCTTTTTGACACGACTTGCAGCGTGTGTAAAAAGTTTCAGGAATTAAGTAGAATGATTTGTACTATTCGGTTTTAAAATAGATATTTTACTGTTAGTCCTAATCAGGAAGATTAATCCCACTTAAGCGTGTTAGTTAGTAATATAATACGCGTATAAAACGTACTTGGAAAGTTTTAAATAATCAGAATATTTCCTATCTAGAATGTTGTTTAATTTGCATCACAAAGTTATCAAAACAAAGTATAAAATGCTATGCATAGCTTGGAAAGTTAGAGTTTCATGCACATTATCATTCATTACAATATCAGAAATAATGGAATATCGCATGTAATGGATGCGATATCCTTAAAACAGTAAAGATATTGCCTGACAAAGTGGTAGACAACATTGGACTATTGATTAATAACCAATTTTGACTATAAAAGGAAGAAGCCTCATTGTCTGAAGGATTTTAATTCTACTCAAGATATTAGTGCGTAGAGCATAAAATGCCTAAATAAATGACAAACGATTTTACGATCTAATCTAAAAAGAAATGATGAATAGTGAGAGTATAAAATCTCTGACCAATTTTACAGTGGCTGAAATGTTAACATTGACGTTTATGATGCATTTTATTTTTAAGGGAAATCACTACCAATTTCACCTAAAGTAGTTATCATCATTATCGTCATCTTCATGATCAGTTTTGAGCTTTACATAGCATCTTCTTCATTTATATGATTGAAAGTGCACAGAGAACAGGTGGGTTTCATTGTTGCTTGTTCTGATGTGGAAAAGATGAGCTTATAAAGATGAATGAAAAAGGAGTCGGATTCTGTAAGAATTCATGGTTAACCCAGATAGCTAGTTATTCTATCCTTTTCGTACTCTATCCTCAACCAAGCACATTTCTTCTTTTTACGAAATAATTTCCATTGTATTGTGGTCTTAAAGAGTCGACCCTTTCGGAAGGTTTTTTTATTTGGCTACTTATACAGTCGAACCTTACTTTACTTGCCGTATACTTGGCTTGTTTTTTCTTCTATTTACCAAGGAATACAAGAGAGTATTGTCATAATTTTAGTTGGAGCAATAGGAGTGCTAGGAATGAATAGATGGTTGGGTAGACGGTGGTAAGCAAGATAGATTCAACTTTCACTTAACGATTCTTTAGATAAAACAGCGTTAGTTACAAAGAAGTAAAGTATTTAACTGATTACTTTCAGTTAAAAAATTAAATTAAAGTGTTCTTCAAAAACTTTAGTATTACTTCTAAAAGTGTTTAAGGTGACCAATGGAAATTCAATTTAATTGAGTTATTTCATACATTTTATGAAAAGATGTACGGTTTTTCTAAAGCTTTGTTAGATATAATACGCTACGGTAGCGATTTAGCGTACTATCAACTAGAGTAACTTTCGCTAGTAGTGCAATACTTAATTGTACTTGCTATAAACATAAACGAATCAAACGTCGTCTAACGTTTTAAAGCAAATATTGGAAGCATTTATTTGGGTGACATTGTATAAGAATGTTTTACTCATTAATTTTATTGCTAAACGTTATATAAAGAAAACGATTAAACTCGCACTCAATAGGTTTACAAAAAAAAGAAATGATTGCACGATGAAATACTATGTTACCAAGCATCGTCTAAAGTTCGTGTCATTTACTTTCTTTCACATACTCTGCAGATACATTATTTTGAGCATTCGACGTGAAATAAAACTCTTCATAAAAAGGATTTAATGCGACAAGTAAAAGTTTAAAATGGCATCATTTTTTGGTTAACAAAGCTGGCCGTTCTTAAGCGTGAAATTGACTCAACGCTCGATATAAGATTAACTTGATTCTCTCAAAAGGTTTTGCATAATGAATAAGTTCTTTCATGAAAATCTTCCATAGAATACTGAAGAAGATACAAATGGATGGATGCTGGCCAGACACAGAGCATACAATCACCAATGCTTAAGCCATATTACACCTAATCAATGCCTAAGTTAGTTTTATTCATCCGCACAGCAGCTAATTAGGGTACAGTGAGTCGTTTAATTTCTTACTAAATTCAATCCACCAGTCCCTAGTCACAGTACAATTTAGCCAAATAAGTGCGCATTATCATTGTCTGCATAGAAAGTAAAATTAATTTGGCATGTGAAGAACTTTTGATGCGGTTAAATAATTCAGGCCTACTCTTCTAAAAGTACGACTACTATAGATTGATTGTACCATCATACTATGGGTCACTACTTTAAATGGATTTACAATTCTTTTTTATAATGTAAATAGTTACTGTTACTAACTGCTAATCAACATTTTTATCACATTATGCATGCCCATCCAAAAAAATGAGTCCTAGATGGACGAAGAAAAATCAATTACAAATGCCCATTGAATTCAATTGACTGCCCTGCCCTCGACTACCTATAAGAAGCATGCTACAGTCACAGTAAAAGAGATTTGATATTGAAAAACTGAGGTAAAATTTCTACCGTAATTAATCAGCCGAACTTTCAAAACTATTTGCATATTAGGTCAATTGTCTCGGTCAAGAGAAGAGGATCGAGAGTGACTGAGTAAATGCGAAAGGTTTATTAATGACCATCAACTTGATTCATTCAACAGTTGTTTAAACTAAGTCAGAATTAATATTTAAACAAAAAGCCAAAAGGTATGTAGTTTTTGCACACCCAATTGAGTAGCAAGAAAAGTTAGGTAGGGTAGGGCTGGCCAAACAACAATAAAATAAAATCAAACCTCGACATTGATGATTAAAATGTTTGCCATTTGCCATAAGTATTTTAAACAGAGTCAGCGTGCTTGAGGGTTTTGACATTAATAAATTGTTTGCTATTGTCTGGTACGTTAGATTTTTAATGATCTTATTGCCCAGAGATGGGAAGTTTGTTAAACTAAAAGTATTTAATTTCGAATTGATGTTGATGGGGTCCCAACTTGCATATATTTAATGAGCTTTCTTCAGTCTTTCACGCGGCTTCATCTTTACTAGAGATAAATATTCAATAATGACACTGATCTTGAGCCCTTTAGTAGGACAAGACAACAGAAAAAGTTATTCGTAGAGATTACTTGCTGTAAAACAAATCCTACCAGCGTCTCTTAGAGAAGTATTTACCATCTATATTTAGAAATATTGAACGGATCTTGAGATGCATTATCTTAAAGATAAAATCAAAGGGGTATTTCAAATGGGAATGATGACGATAGATTTTTAACCATCACGATGAGCTATCAGGTGAATGTTGAAATGATGATACAGATCATTTATTTAACTTCCTTTTGAATAGTAGTAAGTAATAGTGTCCCCGATACAATAATGAAAAGGGGATGGAAATGACAGAATTAAATAGTTTTGGCCTGATCGTGAATTAATTATTTGGGTTAGTTAGATAGAAAAGATTGGAGATTTATTTGTTGCCTTTCTAAATACTTTGTCGCATCGTCTACTTTAATTAATTTAGATTTCATCTTTTATCATTTTAGGTAGAGATAGAGAAGAGTAAAAGTAAGATTAAATGAATTATTATTACGTTTGCAATAATGATATGCATTTTTATTTTCATGCTTGCTTTTTTCAACAAAATTTATCAGTTTCTCCAAATAAAGTCCTTTAATATGGTCCATGGAGTATTAATTCAAGATAATTTTGGCATTTTACCACACAAGCATATGCAATGAATGCAGATGAGGAATGCAGGATTATCATATATCTCTGTCAAGATATTATTAGCTTTAGAGTTTTAATTTCTAGCATGTTATTTTCTTTCCAGTGATAGAATTTGTATCATTTTTTAAATACTAAAGCGTAATTAAGTTTCATAGGTCTATGAAAACTGTACACATTTTGCAAATGGTTGTACTAATAATAAAAATGTATTAATTAAATTTTCAGAAATCAGGGGCTGACGCTGAGAAAAAGGATGAAAGTGAAGAAAAGAAAGCTGTTGAAGATTCAGCGTTCGAAAAGCGACAGGGGCTAGTTATTGACGACTCTGAAGATCAGCTAGCAAGTTAGTTTTTATCTTAAAAAATATTCAGACTGCATAAATGGCTATATTTTATGTACGCTAATTATTAACGTGTGTTATTAGTGGAAAGCAACCACCAAGACCAAATCCAGATTGAAAGTGCAAGAGACCAAATAGCCGTTGAAACACAGCCGCAGCATGGTCACCAAATTCCTATGCCAGTTCCTATGCGGGTTATTCCAGGAAACATTGTTTTTCCAATGCCTCCAGGATTTGGACAGCAGCAAGGGCAAGGTCATGGAGGTCCCCCACAAGGGGTGCCTATCGGACTAAGGGCGCCACCCCCACCGGGTAAATAAAGATTTCTTACGCATTAAGACTCAATATAAAAACAAGTTTGCCGTATTTAACTCTACATCATGATAAAATCCTAGGATTTCATGGGCAAGGACAACAAGGACAGTTTTCTCAGCACCATCCAACTCATCAAGCACCTTCTCCCAATTTTCAACCCGGTCCCAATTTCATCCCCCCACATATGCAGCATCAGCAGCAACGTCAAAACCAACAGCAGCAACAAATAATTATGCAGCAATCAACTCCAGGTCCAGGAGCTGGTGAGATTCGCATTCAAAAAGCCAACAGCATTCCTCATGGAGATGTTTCATCCGAGAATCAATCAGGTCGAGGTCAAAAATTGCAGCATGGATCCCTTCAACAGCAACAAAACCAACTATTTCAATTTTTTCAAGCCGGACAAAAACAACAAAATCCAGGAAATTCTGGGGAGATAAAGCCACACCCAACACATCAACCTGCTGGACTCGTTCCACCTCTTCCCCCAAGATTTCAAGGCCCTGTCAGGGGAGATCATGTTCATCCAGCAAAGAATCATGGTTTCTCTTCCGCTGAGATAACTAAAAATCTTATTAGAGAACTTTTCGACAGGAAACCCCCAGGATTCAAGAATGGACAACCCAATGGAGGATTCTTTGCCCCACCTCAACAACAGCCTCAACAAGGAGCAAGTCAGGCTAAGGTTATGAATCGACCTGTGCAAAGGCCTGTAAAACCTATAGGTCTGCCAGGGGGAGGACTTTTAGCACATGGGAAAGAAGTTGCTTTGTCCACCAACGACTTAAATGCTGAAGGTGGTGAAGCCCCAGCTTTCCAGTATGGAGGTCCTAGTCCATTTTCAGGAGGACCCGAGGGAGCTTTTCCATCCGGCCCAGACGGAGACCAGCCTAAGATTGCCTCTCTCGAAGTTAAATGTGAAAAGAATGTCATGAGGGTTTTCGTTGCCTTTGACAAACCTTTTTACGGGGTTATCTTTTCAAAGGTATGCATCAGAAAAATCTAATGTAATTTTGTAAAATAAACTTATGTAATTCTTTTTCTAGGGTCATTACCACAACGTTAATTGTGTGCATCTGCCTGCAGGACTAGGGCACACAAGTGCCAATTTCGACATAAGCATAGACGCTTGTGGTATGCAGGGTAATTCTGAAAATGGAATGTACGGTTATGGAATCCAATCAGGATCCGGGTCATTTTTTGAAAATACCATTGTTATACAAGTATTTAACCTGTTTAATATAATATTAATTGGATTATGTTTGCTGTCTTTCTCATGCTCATTCTAACTCTAAACCTCCTTTTATGCAGTATGACTCGCAAGTGCAAGAAGTATGGGATCAAGCCCGAAAGCTGCGTAAGATTCCACTGTAGAATGATATCATATTTAAAATATGCCAATGCAATTCGTCAATAGCCTTTGTACTTGTAAAAAATAGGTTGCACTTGGCATGATCAATATGAAAAATCCGTTACGTTCAGACCATTCCCTGTGGAACAACTTGATGTTGTACGGGCAGATTTCGCCGGAGATAACGTCGGTTGTTGGATGCAAATTCAAGTACTTAATGTTAATTTAATTAATGTTAAAATACAAACGTACTGCATACAAGTACTACTACAACTACGTACTAAGAATCTTAATCAATGTAATGGAAGTAAAACTTTAATTTCTAGGTCGGACGTGGGCCATGGGCAGCCGAGGTAACAGTTGGGGTTTTATTATAATGATTTTTGACCTTTTTAAGCATTTTTCCAGGATTTATCTGACTTTTTTCATATTCTAGGTATCGGGATTAGTTAAGATCGGCCAAACGATGACGATGGTCTTAGCTATAAAGGACGACGATAATAAGTTTGACATGATGGTCAGGAATTGCCAAGCCCATGACGGACAACGAGCTCCAATTCAATTGGTAGATCAATGGGGCTGCATAACGAGGCCAAAACTCATGAGTCCGTTCACCAAAATTAAGAACTTTGGAGCCTCGGCCACAGTCTTATCCTACGCACACTTCCAGTCATTCAAATTCCCGGATGAAAATAACGTACTTAATTGATTTACATACGAAATGAATGCCATTTAGAATAACGGCTCATCCACTTTGACAAATCCTCTTAACACCATCTTACCTTAAGCTAGGGTCTTTTCATCTCTGTGTTGATAATCTGACTATTTCAAAGTTTTAAATAGCAGTTTTCAACACTTACTCGTTTAATTCATCTCCGTAGGGTTGGATATGTCATTGTCATACTTTTTGGTTACGGGAATGCCACCCATTAGAATTGTTAATTCGTGGAATATCCTGAAAAATGCTACCCTTTAAACTGCAGAACCAATACCTCCTATGAGCAAAGTTATTTTGTTCGTGATTTCATTTATTTAGTTGTAAAGACAATTACTACTATTGGTTAGTCTTGCAAAGTGCATTCCATAGTTTTGGTTTTACGACACTCTTTTATGCCTGCAAAGACAGCTTTGCCAAATTGTCTCATTTTGTTGTTTTAGTCTTTGTCCAAGTGGTTTTGTCGAAGGCTCTGCACACCAAAAATTAAACTAAACTGTATGGACTTTATAACTATGTTGGTTTTTGCAGGTTCATTTTCAATGCACCATTCAAATTTGTCGTCATCAGTGCCCCGAACAATGTACTCAACCTGGTGAAGGAGCTAGTGGGGGCAGTCCTACGTATGGAATAGGTAAATCGGGATTGCCAGCCGAGAGAGACGAATCCACAAGAAGAAGAAGGCGTTCTCCAGGATTTAATGACACCAACGACTTACCCGAAGAAGAAGTCTTTGAATACCAAACAACTTTTAAGGCAGACTTCTCAAATGAAAAGAAGGAAGATGTTGGGCTCAATAAGGTTATTACTGTAATAAGTCCAAACGATCTTCAAACTAACGGAGAGTCTGAAGATGAAGGTGTTCCAATCGTTGAAGCCAACGGTGGTGACCTTGTCTGCATGTCCACATTAGGATTTGCTGCGATGATCGTCCTTCTCATTGGCCTTCTTCTTATTGCCTGTATTATCTCTGCAGTTATTGTCATTAAGAAAAGACCTCATAGTAGAAAAAGCTACTAGATAGTATTTATTGATTAATATTAGTTAGTGTAAATGAATGTGGATTAACAATTTTCCATTACCTTTATCAAGTAAAATCAATGCACTGATTAGTTATTAAGTCATTTACATTAGATGTAGTCTAGTACCATTATTATTTTTATTATCACCTACAAAAAATTATGGTTTCAGACACGCAACGTATTATTGCAACTCAACAAATGTAGATAATATCATGCATAAATAAGAAAGGAAACACACAACAACCGAATAAATAAGAACGGCAAGTAATAATAATAATACAAAAGCGCAGTGAATGAATTTTTATGTGTAGGAAATTTATTTATTTTGTTATTTTTATACCGAACCTTCAATGTATTAATTAAATTATTCGTATGCTTAAAACTCCAGACCAAGGATGCACAATTACTGTACATTAATTGAGAACTAATAGAATTTACTATAGTAGGGCCACTCTGTCAATGGATACAATTTTTTTAAGTTCTAAACCAAACCCAAATATCAGGAGGCTCAAAACTTTCTATGAAATTGTTTATTTTACATGGTATACTGTTAAATGCTTATTATGACGTAATGCAAAGAAAAGGTCATGGCACAGTCCTCAGAATATCTACATAGGTGTATTATAATTTTATATAAATTGTAAAAACAAATAATTATTGCAGACCATCTAATAATTTACATTTCATGGCCACAACGTTCTTCACAAGTTTTTGATGAATTATTGTTAAGAGAAGTGATGAAATGAGTTTTATTATTACAACACAATAAATCTTTTTAAGAAAAGTTTGCTTAAACACAATATAGATATGGCCTATAATTTTCATAATTTTTTAGTCCATACATGGTACCACAGCAAAAGTGACAATAGGGACCGACAAGTACGGCAACAAAAGTGACAAGAGTGACAATTGGGACGGACAAGTACTGTAGAATTACGGATGGTAGTAATTATGGCATCCCTCGTATGAATTGGTAATATGCAAGCTTTATATAGTTGGTTGGGAGTTATGTTAAATAGCTTCAAAAGTGTCCAAGGGTTTTAAGATATGATTAAGTTTTGTGACTAATTTGCATGGTAAACCTAGAGTTTTTGTAGGTAGAGTAAATTCCTTTTCTCTAGCAATTAAGCAAATTCTGGTCAAGGTTAAGTTTACTGAACTGTTAAGTATAAGTATAAGTTAGAGTTTTTGGGATGTTTCTAAGTTTGTTAACCTAAGTTGTTATTGGCTAGCATAAATTAGAATAGTAAAAAGCGTCGTGTTGTTAAAGCATGATTGGTTAAAAAGTTGTTGTATGTTTTTTATGAGAGCTGAGTTGGCCTCTCGTTTTGGAAGTAATGTGTGTGTAAGTGGTGGTTGGAAGTCATTCAATTTCCACAGACCCAAGCAGTAACAAGTCGTTAGTTTTACGGAGTCTTTGAATCGTAGTTGTCCTTTTGAAATTCTGAGATTTAATGTTGAGAAATAAAGAGATAAATTGCAGAAAAGTTGCTTTAAGTTTCTGAGTCTTTTTACGCATTAATTGGTAGGAATTAAGGGCAATATTTTAATTGAAACAGCATTTCATACTAAGAGATAGCTGGTTTCATTTTACTCATGTAGTATAGGAGGAAACCCGGAGTTTCCACCAGTAAATTAGCATAGGGGAAACGAGTTTCCACCACTAAACTTTACTATCCATATGCCATCACACGTCGAACAGAGAGTTGCTTTGATCCGGTTAGGGTCTTAGGACTTTCAATTTAACAAGTACCACAAAAAGAGTGACATCAAGTACATACAAGTACCACAAAAAGAGTGCCTACAAGCACCCTTAAGTACGGCCCGTATTCAGAACTCGGTCGTATACCGCCCTCACCTATTGGCCGAAGACTTTGGATATTCAGATTTTTCATGCTACTAACCGCAACCCCGCTCACTGGCTGAATATGAATTTTTCGTGTTACGAACATATGCGGAAAAAAAATATTAAGATATTAGCCATAAAAATATTAGCTTATTAGCATATCTACTTTGTATGGTAATCTTTAGTTTTCTTGAGGTTGGTCTCGGACCAACCTACTCTCAGTTCAGACTTCTCTATTGTGGCTATCCTGTCCAAAGTTTAAATAATGTCTGAAGGACTAATTATTTTTCCATCGCCCAAACCTTAACTAAACAAAAGAAAATGTTATAAAAACGGTGGTAATAATGCGAAATTAACTTTGCTTACTATTTGGTGCATTTTAATTGTTAAAAATTGTGATGAAGATCCAGACGACATTTTTAATCTCGACACAGACTAGGAAAACTATTTGCTACAGGATGACTGATTAAAAATAGTCTCAAGAATTATGTAGAATTGATAGTTCTGGTAAAATACAGTCTTACAAAATCAGTGCTTCAAACTGTATCATTTGAGTGCATTTATTTTGATGGGAAGCACGGATTTGGGTTTTTAAGGAAAACTTCTCCTAATTCACTTTGCTTTAGGTGGAGGCTCCATTCGTTCTTACATTTGTTGTGAGTCAAAGACTTTGGACCCTTGCAGTTTAGGAATGTACAAAACAATCCTTGTGTTTTGCTCAGCTCTTTAATCCTTTTTAATTTTCTTCGATACTCCGGGTCTTCTGTGAAGATAATTTTATTTATTACTTCGTTTGTCAGTATAAAGTTGCCATTAGTCTTGTTGAGTATTGCTTCTTTGGCATATGAGAGATAATATGACTCCAGTAGTTTGCTATTAGTCACACTTTTGGTATGGGATGTTGCTGGCGTATCTTCAGCGTAACACTGTATTATTCGCCTTCCATTTATTAGCGCTTGTGTAGTCGGGAAACGAGGGTCAACTCCATGATGTGGAGACATTCTCACAGGAAATGGAGCACACGAACAAGCTGTTCCGGATTTCTGCCCGACATAGAAGGGAATTGGTTGATCTGTTTCCATTATATGCTTAATAACTTTGCAAAAAGGCATACAAGGTGCGTCCAGCTCTATAGACACATAGATGTTAGAAAGCGGAAAATTAGCTTGTCGGTCTGGAACAGTTTTCAATATATGATCGATTTCAGATGTTCTCTTTCTCTTCTTTTTCAGTATTAACCGCTTTGAGGCTGCTAGTTTTGCTTGGTTTGACCTCGCTTTGGCACCGTCGGAATGGCGCATTCTATTGTTAAAGGACTTAAATACGGCTATTACTGTTTCTTCATCTGTTGTCATATCTTTGAGGTCGTCCACCAGCTCAGCGTGGAGCTCCCAACTAGTACAGGATGTTTCCTTCTTAACAAAGCATGAGAAGCGATGGAGGGCTTGAGTGAGCCTTGTTTTTACTACTTGTGGCGTTTTGTCTCCGTAGAACTCATTTGTAGAACGGAGATAATCTATGATATCGTCAATGGGGGTATTATAATTGTTCTCCTTATCTCCTTTTATTATCATTGCCCGTATCAGTAGGATGGTAGTTGTGATGTTTGGGGGTTTAATCATCTTCTTTTTACTGTTATTTCTGATGGATCCTATCTTGTGGTATCTCATATTCTTGAGTTTACGAAATATTTGATCTTCCGTCCGATTTTGTATGACATCCAATCTTCCAATGTTGTCGTTCCTAATATCCTTCATGATTTGTTTTGCTAATTTTGAGGGGGCTAGATGTATATTCTCCCGATTATACTGATTCATTATTAAATTGGCATCATGGCTGTAATATTCCCTGTTTGTTACAGGGATATCAATAAATTCTTGTTGATGCACAATTCCGGATATGTATGTTGGATTTTGATGGAGTTTTAGCCGCTTTTTCTGGCTACAAGTTAGACCTTTGAGCCATTTATGGCCTTTTTCGATTACAGTAACGACTCGGTTAGCTTTGCTCCGGATGTCATTAAAGTCAGGCTGCAATTAATATGGAGATGAGTTCAATAAAATAAGTTATCAAGAAATGTAACAGCCGTATTAGTAACTAATGTGAAAATAGTTTACCTTACTGCAACCTGCTTCTTCCGAGTAAGCTGCGCTAATATTCGAGATGATTGACAGTTGGCTTTCTATTGTGCTGCATGATGCATCAACTGGACTCGTAGCTTTGAAATCCGTTGCTTGTTTCCTTTTCAATCTTCTAGATGCTACAAAATATAAAAACCTCAAGGCTCCATAGAGTTTCTCAATAAATAAATAAATGCATATTTAAGTACCATCTCTATAGTCACTCAATCCAAGAACCACTGCCTCTGCCTCCTAAAAATCATATAAATCCGCGTATTATATACTCTTATCTTCATATAAATCATATATTATTGAACTGCCCGTTTATGAATCTTATAGTCGCATTCACACTTCAATTTGTATGCATGGAATATACCTCTTCTTCCATCAGTAAATGTAAATGTCTGTTTACTGCAGCGTCGTCTTCATTCCACTCAATACTAGGATACCGCAAATGCTGAGATGTACCATTTTCATTCAGATCCTCAGAGGTTGGATTAAGAGATGAATCATCGACTTGAGAGCCTACCGCACTACCAATTGCCGACGCTGTGGCTGTGACTCGTACCCCTCTATGAACCTATTAAAACATATTGAGGATTTGTTTTTGTACTTCTTGGCACTTTCAATTTTACATTATTATACCGCTTACATTTATGTCCCTCTGCTTGTTATAACTACCAACAGTACCAGGAAGAGTAGTCTAAAATAATATGAATGCTCTCAGTTAAAGTTAATTGACTAATAAACTTTTAATAATTTTGTCACGAGCAGTTACCATAAATACACTAGTATTTCTCTTGTAAATTGCACGCAATGCGGAAGACTCTACGGAATACAATCGTGTAAGGGTCGTCTGGTTTTTAGTTTCCGGGTTAGCAGGAATATTTTTACTCTTATTTTCTTGACTGCTATCCATAACGACGCAGTAATCCATATCCTGATTAAAAAACTATAATAATTATTTCTATTAGTACATAATATCTAAATCTGGACGTGAATGCATATTAAAAATTAAAATAAATATGTTTAAATTTATAATCTATCTCATTGATGAACTCACCTCATCATAATGCAGCAATTCCCTGCGAACATTGTCTTCATACTCAGTTGGATCGTACGGAGAACACCAAGAGCTTGTACAGGACAGAATTTTCGGGTCCACTATAATCGGTTGAGAAAATGTTTCAGCCGCAGTTTCATTAGAGTAAAGCCCAACCTATCAGTAAAAAGTATTATAGTTGGATTATTAAAAACTCATCATTTGTACGTCAATTGCAACGATAAAGTTGTTCATTGTCGCAAGATAACCATGTAAATTACCGTAACTTGTTTGAAATAAACGGTTAACTAATGATGCTTATTGAATTCTCAATATTATGCTACCTTGCACTGCATATTAAATAGATTAGAGACTTTTGAAAAATTAGGGCGCGACATAATTAGTTAACCGATCTTTCTGTAAGGTAACTGCTTATTGTGACAACAGTACTCCACATAATCACTTCTAATAAAGTTACAGTTGAATAAAAGTTATACGTCGAGGATTCATTTATAATCTTACATTCTTATCAATAAACTCAATTGTATCTTCTTGTGGTGGAGCATACGATAAATGGCCAGCTGAATTAGGTATTTTATGGGAAGGGATGGACTCTATCAGGTCATGTTGAGAGATCTTTCTTCCTGCTTTACTACCCATATTTGTACAAACCTGACAATAATAAATTTTTATATTAATGTTAATGAGTAAATGAACATTGTTTTTACTTTTAAGCTAATTGATTATCATTTGGTTAGGGGTTTTACTGACTCTGCTGATAATTTGGTCTGCTAATTGTCTACAAGGAGGCAGTTCTTAATGAAGTGTCAAATAAATTCTTACATCTTGTTGAGAGCTGGCCATGACGTCCATCATTTCGGAATCTGAGTGAGGTTCTGGACTCCAGTTCAATTTGGGTGATGGCAGGGAGCTGACAGGACTCTACATAAACGATAAGCGTATAGCTTTATTGTTTTAATAATAATACTAATAATAGTTAGCGCGACAAAACTTCAGCCTTTAGCTTATTTAGTGCTGCTTCCACAGCGTTGTAAATTGTCAATGTTGGCTCATCTATTTCAGCTGCTGTAACCTTTAAATGATGCTTGAAACCGGAAAACTCTGCCCTTACCTCTTCAACAGCATCCGTAAAGGCGTTCACTTTACGTTGTTGTTCACAGTCTTCGTGAAATGCTGATTTATTAGTCAGTGAGTCCACTAGTTCATCATGGTGATCGGCGATGGGGATGGAACTTTCGGCTTCTTCCAAGTCCTGGGAAGGTCCAAATGCGGTTCCTTGGGATTGTGACGAGTCCCAGGTTGAAGAATTT
>JAQFZX010001240.1:0-33362 GCA_034682405.1 Hydroisotoma schaefferi | reverse complement strand
TTCAGCACCCAGCAGTTTAACATGGCAATTTTCTTCAGCACCCAGCAGTTTAACATGGCAATTTTCTTCAGCACCCAGCAGTTTAACATGGCAATTTTCTTCAGCACCCACTCTGCTCAGCACCCACAAGACAGTCACCCAGCAGTTTAACATGGCAATTTTCTTCAGGACCCACTCTACTCAGCACCCACAAGACAGCACCCAGCAGTTTAACATGGCAATTTTCTTCAGGACCCACTCTGCTCAGCACCCACAAGACAGCACCCTGCAGTTTAACATGGCAATTTTCTCCAGCACCAACTTAAACTTGTATTTTTCTCCAGCAGCCACAATACAGCACCCAGCAAATTAAACTTGTACTTTTCTCCAGCAGCCACAATACAGCACCCAGCAACTTAAACTTGTATTTTTCTCCAGCAGCCACAAGACAGCACAAAGCAACCTAATGTAATCCATGTTTTCTCAATTTGTAATCCGTAATCCTTAATCTCGTACAAAATCGATTAATCACCCAGAGCTCTGGCTGATGCACTATAAATACTATTTTTTTGAATTAAATACCTCATGTGGTCGGCAGGAGGACCTATAAACAAAATTCTTTAATGAAATTGTTTTTGTTTCCATCATTTGTCAGAGAGCCAATAGAGAACATTAATATGAATTTAGTGTCACATTGAAAGCTTTTCAATAAGTGTTTGGAAGTCTGTATTTCAATTAAGCAATGGAAAGTTTTTAGAATAAACACGCTCCAACTTTTTTTAAATGTAACCTCTGCGGGTCAGAAAGCGCAAAATTGGGTCTTTAATAAAAGTTAAATTTAAGCAACATATAAATCAGAAATTGTTCAAATACTGCCGTTTGAGTAAATTAATCCTTAGATTGGATCCCTGTTGGATTAACGGATTCTCAAATTCTCGGAGATCTCGGACTAGTGATTATAGATTAGTTTTGGACTAGTCGTTAGTTAGTTCGTTGAATTATAGATTGGGGATTGGTTTTATTAATTTTTTACCACGAAATTGAGCATTAAGGATTACTAATCCCTACTCTTGATTTTACTAATCACCTAATCTGGATTATCTCAGCTCTGCCTATAAATGGTTGCATAAGTAAGCGTAAAAGCTTGAGTTTTTTCTAAAGAACAGTAAATAATTTCACTTCAATTGAACACCTCGGTGTTGGTTGGCTGCATAGAGGATGAAGATGAAGATTTTAATTTAATTTTTATGAACGCCAATGAGCTAAGCTGGAGGTCTACTATCGTCCTAAACATGCCAAACCTCAACTCCATCCCATGTATGATATGATCATCATTCATGATGATGGATTAGTACACATTCAACTACTAAAAAATACTTCATGCTGGCAAAACTTATGCTGATCCTATTCTTATGAAAGAGTTGGGGAAAGTTGGGACTGGGTGATCTAAATAAAATGAGATTAAAAGGAGAGGGAAATTCCAGTTGAGCCCAACAATAAGCCCGATTCTGGATTCTGTACCATTTCAGGATAAATTAGCCATAGGAGGATTTATTAATTACCTCGTCAGATCGAATGGTGCGAATTGGACTTGAATGACATTTAATACCACAACTACTACCACATCACACCTACTTTAACTTCCAATCCATCGTTTTTTTTAGTATTTTTTATTAATTTTTTTGCAAACTCGTGATAAATCCCGGAGTTGTTCCGACTAAACCTGGACAATTACACCCATTTATATGGAAATAAATATAAATATCAATTACTCTTCTTTTTGGTGGTGGTAGATAAATAATAATAAATAAAAAACTGTACAGAAGATACGGAATTATTGAGATGTTTTGGAAACTAGTTGGTGTAAATGAGAAACTCGTATTAAATAGGCACGTCTTCTGAGCAGACGGACAGTTGACATTGACAGGGAAGGCTTATCTTTTGATAAGACCAGCTTTTTATTATTCTAGTTAAGGTGGTTTTTTAGAAGGAATTAATTCTACGAGTGAGTGACAACTGACGTTGACGTTGACTTGACGTTGACGTTGACGTTGACGTTGACGTTGAGGTCGACGTGAATTATTTATAAGATTGTATTTGTAATTTAAATTCAGCCAATTCAACCGGATCTGGAGGATCAACAAAATGGTAATGTATTATAGTATTTTTTTTAAATGTATTTTTTTTAAAGTGTTGGGTTTGTTTGTGTGGTAGCAGTAGTAGAAGATAAGATAAGCGATGGATAAGCGATGGATGGTTATTTTTTTAGGAGGATTCGTCATGCATTTAATTTTTATTGCAGGATGTTTTTGTTTGGAAATTAGAGTGATTTTGAATAATGGGTTGGAGGACAGTTGGATGGGTTTGTTGGACTGTTGGAATAAAATGGAAGGGGGTGTGGTTGTAGCCATGTGCTTTCCACATGGATGATTCGGTTTATGTTTTGAAGAATGGAGGGGGGGGGGTGGGAAGGATTAATTAATTTTTAATTAATTAAGTAATCAGTTGGTAGTTGGTGGACGGAGGTGTGGTGTGGGTGAGTTGTAGTTGTAGTTGTATTGTAATCGTCAGGGTTTAGTTGGATGTTTGTGGTAAAAAATTAGAGGGATTTAGCGGATGGAAAGAAGGGTTTAAACTGTTATGGACAAAGATAAGATAAAAGTAGATAAGACTACACAGCAGAGATAAGGGAAGAGGAGGTTATCGAAGGTGTCGAGAAAGAAAGAGGGATTGTTAGAAGGTTGATTGAGTTTTGTGACTGGTTGTTCAGGTAAGTGAAGGAAGGGTCGGGGGTATTTAAATAAAACTGATATTTTGGTACTTTTATTTCTTGCAATTTTTATTTCACCCTGGAAAAAATCCTATTCGATTTATGTATTTTTTAGAGTTTGTGAGTATTTGTTGGCGTAATTATTACTGATTTTTACGGTTTGAATATTGTAATTTAAAAGTTAGGGATAAGGTGTGGTTTTTATGTTTAGAAATCCAGAAAATGAATGTTGGATAAGATAAGATAAGGGACTAGAGGGCAGAAAATCATTGGAAAGGTTTCATATATTTGGTGAGAGGGAGGGAGTGGTCGGCTCATCGATAAGGTAATTCGCCACACCCCCTTTTATTACCTTGAAACATTGACTATAAGTCGCCCTTGGGTAAGTCGCCCTTGTGCACGTCGCAGCCGAGAAAGTATCTTTACAAAACAAAAGTTTAAATATAAAGAAGCTAAACGTAAACAAGAGGGTGTTTGGTCCAGTGTCGGAAAACTTTATGCATCAAGTGCACTGTATTTCCGGAGATTATTCCCCTAGGGAGTTATTTTTTCTAAGGAAAGATTGAAAAAGCTTTTAACATGGGCCAGATAGGGTGAATTTAAATTTTTAACATGGAAAGATAGAGGGGAGTTATTCCGAGGGGAGTTATTTTACGGGGGAGTAATTTTTGGTTGTACGGTATGTGAAATCCAGTATTGGATGGGTTGCCGGTTGCCTGTATAAAGTTTTCTGGCTTTGTACGGAACACTATTAAAAACACCGGGTGTGGAATTTAATGAGCCTCAACCAGGAAGTTAGAGCGCTTGTACTTTTATTTGTGTAAACAATGTTTTTTTAACATAAATGTTTATTGGAATTAGCAGGAAATGATGCATCGACTGGAGAATTTTTATGCTGGTTGTGACAAGAGGCTAGAAGTTTTGGAAGCTGGGACTTTGCAAAAAATAAGCTAACTTGTAAGGGATTCTTCAAAATCTATGCAAGAACCAACCCCAAAAAGGGGAGGAGGAACGATGTTCAAAACTATTTTCAGCTCAATTTCTAACGTAATTGGATTCAAGGAGTCTAAAGCTGTCTCCCTTTCGATTGAAGAGGCTCGGACGCGGAGTAGGAACAACTCTTTTGTACTCTGTATTGAAATTAAGTGTCAAAAGTATTAAATTATTTTGAACTTTGACAGTTTCTGATACGGAATATCGGCGACTTCACGATGCCTTCAAGCGAGTGGTCACTCAAAACAGTCATATGAGCAAGCAAGCCTTTTTTAGAGAGGTTCTGGGTGACCTTTTCCCCCCTGATATTGCCGAGGTTCGAAATTAATAAAATCTAAATGTATAAAATTCGAAATAAAGAATAAATACCTTTTCATGAGTTGGTACTAATTTTGAAACGTTTGCTCCTTAGTATATCTACCTAACGTGTGGTGGTAACGTGAAAGGAATCACGTTCAAAGATCTGGTCAGTGCTTTAGTGGTGCTTACGAAAGGGACTTTTGATGAAAAAGCGAGATGTAGGTTTAACTTTTAATCACTTTTTTGTAAAAGCATATCGGCGGCGGTTCTAATTTGGTGCTTAAGTGTAAAAAGTTTAATAGAATTTGTATTTATTAATTTTGAATGATTGATTTATCCTACGAATTTTAGTCGTGTTCTCGTACTACGCCGGGGATCAGTCCACAATCGGAAAGGATGATTTCATAAGATTTATTTCGGAAGTTGAATCTTGCCCTATTCGTGATAATATTTATAGATTATTTAATCATGTAAGTTTCAGAGAGTGAAAAGAATGGCTTTTTAAAATTATTTATAGAGTGATTTAAGAAACTATAGAGTTTGAATTTTTTCACGTAGGGAAATTCGGTAGAATACGAAACATTTTATAGATGGTTACTAGAAAACAGGGATGCTACGACGGTATCTAGCTGGTTAATCGGTAATGAAAATCCATCCTCGATCCCCTCGGCAAGTAGTGGATTTGGAGTTAATGGATTCAGTCTCACGGATGACCATGAAACTCCTACTTTTTATCAAACCCTCGCTGGAGTTACTCATCGTAAGTTTTCTAAAAATGAGATCAATATATTTTTTATGAAATTGGGTGAAGTAGTTATGTTAATTTAACGTTTATAGTCGAGGAAGAAGATATAATTGAGCTAGAAAAGCGTTACTGGCAACTCCAATCGTGTTCCAACTCGGGCCGAGTGGACGTCAGTACCTTACTGCCTCTGGTCAGTCCCCCCGTTCCTGAATCCATCATTCAAGGACTTTTTGACGCTTTTGATGAGAATCGAGATGGCCATATCGACTTTAAAGAGATGGCTTGTGGCATATCAGCCGCTGCTAGAGGGCCTTTAATCGAAAGACAGAAATGTAAGTAGATCATACATAGATTAGTCCCAAATTCGTTAATTCTATTCATTAAAAATCAATGCCCGTGCGGGTTAGCCTTTCCAATTTGCTTATAATGGGCCATTATCATTGATTTTAATTCCTTTTATTGCTTTCAGTTTGCTTTAAAACCTTCGACCAAGACAAAGACGGATTGCTATCAGTGTCCGAGTTGGAGAAGATGATATCTGTGATGAAATTTGTCCTCATGGAAAACTTCCCAGACCATCCCAAAGACGACGTGCTCCTCGCTCTGTCCAAGGAAGAGTTAGAAACGGTACAAGACCTGCTCTGTACAGCCACCGCCCCTACCAAGGGACTCGCCCTCGAAGAGTATTTGGTCTGGTCGTTGTCCAACCCGCTGCCTGAAGTGTTCCTAACCCTTATTTATCAGGTATTTTACACCGAAACTTTACTTGTACAGGTACAATTTTGATACAGTCGAAGTTGTTAATTACTGAATAATTTTAATGCATGATTATTATTAACAATAGATGTGCCAGATTGTGTTGGGGCTGAAACCTCTCCATCCGTTAGAAGAGTACGAGATAGTAACATCTTGGCTAAATCGGGAAGAAAGACGCGGTCTCCAAGCAGGTCAGACCTGGTACCTTGTCTCTATGGATTGGTGGAACTCCTGGCTGAACTATACGAGTCCGAATCCCCCCGCAATGAGCAATAGTGATTCTGGAGTCAGCTCAATGTACTGATAGTTTAAATAAAAACCATCCATAAAATACTTAAAAGCTTCTGTACAAAGCGTATATGTTAATTGTCCTTTTCTTACAGAGCGGGAGGTCAAGCAAGTAGCTCAAACGTTAGTGAAGCTTCCGGTGCAACTGAAAGTAGAAATAGTAGTGGGAGAAGTAGTGGGGGCTCAAGAAACTGCTGGTCGTTCAAAAAGTCCACTGTGGATAACTCTGTTGCCATGGATCAAAGTCAAAATGTAGTCGTAACCTCGATGAACTCTATTACTCGCGAACCTGAACCAAAATGTAAGCCAAAACTTAAACATGGAAAGATTTTGTAGTTAGTAAGAGAAATGTATATAATGTATAAACTGTCTAGATGGTGGTGGTGGTGGGGACGCGGAGTACTTTGTTGATCGAAACAATACGGTTCTAAGTCCACATGCTAAGTCAAGTTCTAGCTCATTGTCCTTAGTCACTCTAGATAGTTCAAGGTAAATTGGTGTGGTTAAAGCGAGTTTCTCCTTTTCGTTTCAAAATCTAAATGTTCATTTAATTAAATCTAGATCCACATGTAGTAGCTCTCCTAGCCCAATAAACTCCCCTGAAAGTGTCCGTCGTCACTTGACAGGGTCCGGAAACCGTGGAACAAATGGGCAAACCACACGAAAGCGACGACCCGGTGCCATAGACAACTCTCACTTGCTTTCCTACGTTCCCCACAACATGTCTCGTATCCCCTCCTTGACAAATGAGGGAGGCCGCCTTAGAAGGGATCTTTTAGAGGGGAGAGACTTCAAAATCCTTCCTAAGAGCTTGTGGATTGCTTTACAACAGTGGTACGGAGTGGGCGTAGCCCTTCCTCGGCAAGTAAGATTGAAAAATTACATCAAGTTTCAGTTCGTGGGCAAAGTTAAAATGTTTTTTTGTACTAAAAGGTGATAGAAACAGAGAAACATTTGGAACTAGAACTCCATCCTCTAATAGTCTACTTATATCGTCACCAAATGCCGAATCCAGGAGCGGGTAAAAGTAATAACAACGGAGCATCTCCTTGGGCGAGTATGGCAGGCGTTTATGGCGCAGCAGCCCTAAGTTCTACTATGTCATATGTCCAAAGCCATAACCTACTTCCACCTAAACGGTAGGAAATTTTACAAACCAACATCTAAATCATAAAAACATTCTCAGTTAAAATATGTTTTATTCTACAAATTGCAGACTCCTCTCTTTCACGTCAGCCTTCAGTAGAACAGCTAAACTAGGGACGGTCTGGGATACGATATACAAGTCTTTAAACCTCAACCCTGAAAACACACGGCTGGACCTGTTGACCGGGGACGACTTCTCCTTCTGTATGGTGCTGGAAGACGAGAAGCAATCGATAGAAGAGGCAGGAGTGGGGGACAACGCTCATATTCTCATAGAAACTCGCAACAAAGATCAAACCTGGCCTGAGGAGATCGGATCTCTTGCCCTGAGCAATACTTCTGAAGCGTACAGGACAAAGCGAGCCATGTCTGTTGTGAACCTTGAAAAGGGTCTCACTGGTCTTAATAATTTGGGAAACACTTGCTTTATGAACTCGGCCCTCCAGTGTGTCTCAAATTCCCAGCCCCTGACCCTCTACTTTCTGAGCAAGAAGCATATGTACGAGTTGAATAGGTCCAATCCTTTGGGAATGAAGGGTCACATTGCCAAAAGATATGGGGACCTTATTCAAGAACTTTGGAGTGGAACGGTCAAGTCCATCGCCCCTCTTAAACTAAGAGTAAGTCTATACCCTTCCTGTCTCGTATTTTCAATAGAATGATTCTCTAAATAAGACCGATTTGCTAGATTTCCCTATCGTTTTTTTAGTGGACGATTGGAAAGTACGCTCCAAGGTTCAGTGGCTTTAATCAAAACGATGCTCAAGAGCTTTTAGCCTTCCTCCTGGATGGGCTACACGAAGACCTCAATCGTGTAACGGAGAAGCCATATGTCGAGCTTAAAGACAGTAACAATCGACCGGATGTGATCTGTGCCCAGGAGGCATGGGAAAATCATTTGCTGAGAAACAAGAGTATCATCGTAGACCTTTTTCACGGTCAGTTAAAGTCTAGTGTTCGGTGCCGTCAGTGTGACACGGAAAGTACAAGATTCGACCCCTTCAACTACTTGACACTCCCCCTTCCAATGGAGAGCTATGTTCTGTGTGATATCGTTGGTAAGAGAGTAGTCAACAGTATATTTCTAAAAAAAGGTGAATAAACCCCATATTAATGAACATTGTTGCTCCGTTTTGTGTCATTATCAGTTGTTCGGGATAACGGATCCGTCCCAATCCGGTACGGAGTTCTGGCAGGTATTGACGATAGAATCTGTGACGTAAAGCGAAAGTTATCAGAGCTTACTATTCCTCCCGTGGACCCTACGACAGCGACCGGTGTTTCACCACCCCCTTCTTTAGGGATTCTCCCGGAAAATCTAATTCTTACAGAAATCCGCCAATCCCGGGTAATCCACATATTCACAGATGGCCAGCGAGTAAAAGGAGCTTTCACCACTCGGCCTATTTACGCCTACGAAGTAGAAACCGGTCCTGAGGGAAGCAGTTCCCTTCATTTGAAATCTACTGAAACGGATCAGCAAATAAAACGCATCCTAACTTCGGCAAAAAACAATACAAGTTCTCTAGGGAATGGAAACTCGTCTAGCACCAAAGTTTCGGGGACTAGTGAGCAAACAAACGGTCCAACTCAAGGTCACTCTCGACAGAGCAGTTACTCAAGTAGCTGTGGAAGTCTTCATACTTCATACACCGAAGCGTATGGAAGTGGTCTTTTCGGAGAGAATGTGATGGTGGTTGTGCACAGGAAAGTGTTAAGACAAGAGACCTACTTTTTAGCCCCTCAGAAGTCATCCCCCCTGCTCTTTGGGATGCCTGTGGTCGTCCCTTGCTACGAAGGAATGACGCACCTAGATTTATACAAACGTGTTTGGAGTCTAGTGGCCAGACTAGTCAGTCCCCTTCCTCCTTCTGAAGGCCCCAATATTTCCAACCACGCCTATGACTGGTAATTTAAAAGAAAAATCTCTACTAACTACCTAAAAATAGACCGAAACATTGTAATAAATATTCATTTTTTTTATTTTCAGTGATGATAGCCTCGGCTATGAGTACCCCTTTGCGTTGCGGATAGTGATGAGAAATCGTGAGACGGTCTGCGGTCGTTGTGAATGGTTTAAATTGTGTCGAGGCTGTACAATTGCCTGTCTTGAAAATGAAAGGCTGGAAAAGCTGAACACGGGAAGGGTGTGCCTAGCAATTGACTGGGACCCCACAGCCCTCCACCTTCGCTACCAGATGACCCAAGAGTTTGAAAATGTAGAGCATTCATCCCTGGCGGAGACGATAAAGCGGCTGTCAGAAAGTGTAGCCCTGTATTCCTGCCTCGAGTCGTATACGAAAGACGAAGAAATGAGTGAAGATGAAAAGTATCTTTGTGCCAAATGTGGTAGTCATCAGCTAGCAACGAAAAAACTCCAGATTTGGCGACTTCCACCTATTCTTGTAAATCAGTCAAAACTAACTCGTTGCCATTTGGCTTTCTTCCTAAAAGCATGTTTGTGTTCTATTCTCATTTTTTTTCATGTCTCGTAGATCGTCCATTTCAAGCGTTTTCAACTGGTACAAGGAAGATGGATTAAATCTCACAAAAGTGTAGACTTTCCATTCTCAAACTTTGATCTGACGAAATACCTCGCGGAGGTTCCCTGCCAGACGGCCAAACATGGCCAGGGCATTGACAGCGTAGATCATGACGACGCTCCAGAGCTATATCCTCTCCAGGACTTTCACCAACATCGAATTGGCCAAGATGTAGACCCCTTTGTCCTCGACTATCGGCTTTATGCCATTGTAGTAAGTTGAAAGTCTTGTCAATTCTCAATTCAACTAGGGCGTTTTCACCTTTTCAGTAAATTGTTATAAAGCTTTTTTTATAAGAATTTACTTAGTGAAGCCAACGGGCAAAGAACTGGTTTGAAACAATCTGTCATAAATGAGTTTTTGATGGTCTAAATATTTCATACACTTAACCTTTAACCGTTTTCGCAAACTTCAAATGGAGTTTTAATTACTTAAATATGTTTCCATTGTATATTGTATCGTTTTTATTAAGAAATCTTGTAAGTCAAAAGTTTTTTGTTTGAGTTTATCATTCGTCAACTTAGTTTTGAGTGAATGTTTCATAATCTATATTTGCAATTTTAGTGCCACAGTGGAATAATGGGAGGCGGTCACTATCTCGCTTACGCCAAGAACTCCAACGGAAAATGGTATTGTTTCAACGACAGCAGTTGCAGGGTAAGTCCTTTAATTACTTGCCTCAGTGATAGAGTATTTAAAAGTTTGACATTTCTAAGTTGAATTTTATATTAAACGTGGTTTTGAAACTTTTGTCATGCAGGAAGTGACAGAAGACCAAATAGAGACAAGTTCAGCTTACATGTTATTCTACGAACGAACTGGATTGAATTCCGACGCTTATATGCCTCGCATAGACCCTAAAGCCGTTCCTATCGTCACGGACGATGAACTAGAAGCCGAAGAAAATGACATGAAGCGGATTTGCACTACTGTTTGAAAATGGACTTTCTGAAGGCCTCGTCAGCCCCGTGAATCATCGGCCTTCTGCAAAAAAAAACATTCCTATACTATTTATTATTATTATTATATCATTGAAATCTGCAACACCATACTTCCGAAGTCGGTAATTTAAATATATATATAGTTATATTTGTATACTAAGACTGCAAAGAAGTAAGGGTCAAAGTTTGGCCGTCAAACCCAGTAACCGCTTTGTGTTTTTTAATTCATACTATCGATTGGATAGGAAATTTCATAATCATCCAAGCAAAGCTAACCTATTCGCTTTTGATAAGGTCCCTTGAGGGTTAAATGTGTTGTGATAAGCTCTGTGCCAGAGTATTCCGTGAAAGAAGATGCTTCTTTCCAGCCGTAGTGTGCTCCTTCTGAAAAACTACTACGGAATAGAATATAAAAAAAACTCGGATATTTTATGGAGTTAATTCAATTACATTGAATCAAAATGTAGTCAATAGTAGACAGAATATGATTTGATGATCCTCGTGTGAGCAATAGCAAAGATAATCCATGGCCCACTTCCAAATTTGGAATACCTTAAGAACTTTTTTACAAGCAAAAAGTTATTGTTTCGGAAAACGGAACCACTTACGCGTAAAGTATAAGCAACGTTTTAAAGAACTTTAGCCTTCGAAGCATAATGGAAGTTAGAAGCGACGCATGATGCCAATTTAGAGATGCAAAGAAAGTGGGGTACAGGTAGGCATGATTTCGCAAACGGGTACTTTCGGCTTATTCATGTCAGGTACCGACCAAAATTAGGCTTAAATAGAAAAAATGCCCGATATTGGTCAAAATAGTTGCATACATGTAACAATGCACGGGATGACCTAATCCCCTGCATTGATGTTTCGGGCATTGTGTTGTGCATTTCACACTTTAATTTCCAAAATGGTATAAAATGGACACATGATAAAATGGTAAATATAATCGTGTAGGCGATATAACAAATAATAAATCAGGAGCAAAGGCAACGCAAATCAGGTACTATTTCTTCCAATTTATTTCGAGAATGTAAGAATGTCCCCCTTGGTTTTTATGGCATGCCAAGGTATTATTAATTGGTTGGGGATATGATAAAGTCACTGAAGAAGCAACTCCTCCTAATTCAACCGTAATATACTCCACCCATAGTTATCATGAGCGGAAAGTGTATGAAATAAATCTGTTTAATCCAATAAAATTGCTCATATTGCAAAAAACTTTAAGTGATTTAGGCTAAAAGATGCAAGAACTAATTTACGAGTTTCAGAGGCCATAATTTGAGGCCTTTTTGAGCCCTTTTTGATGATACATTTAAAAATATATTTCTAAAATCCTTTTAAAGCATGCATATAGTCATAACGTTAAGAGAGTGATATGTATTTATTGTAGGGTCACCCCCTTTGCATGCGTTGTTAGTTCTTCGAATAAAGTCCCTTAGATCCTCCTGGTTGCAAAATTCTTCCGGTATGAAGGGTTAATTCGGAGTAGATAGGACTCTAGAGGTCTACGGCTTGATGAGCTTTAATTAACCAAACATTCTTAAGAGATAATGACATTTCTAATATAAATTGGTGTTCAAGTTCATGTCCCTTCATGTGCGGACATGACAGTAGATTTGTTAAGGACAGTTGGAACTGGAAGTGGAGCTGCTGCGGTACTAGCATATTTTTAGCATAAGCAAGCTCAGTGATATTAGGAGTAGGAGTTAATTGATGATGAGATGCATATGGATGTAATTGTGTCTTGTCAGATATTTAAACGTAATTATCTACATTATTTATATAAAACCTTTGGGAAAATGTACGAAAGCTTTACCCTGGTTTCTTTTTGTAAAATTGTAATTACAAAAGTCAGATCCTAGCAGTTTAGGTTGGAATTTAAAATAGAGTAAACGTATATTTAAGTATTGTAAAAGCTGTTGTGTAATACGCATATATGGGCCTTGCAAGGTCCAAGAATATTTGTACACATTACATAATGAAAGTTAGCATGATTGTAGTTTAGGAATGGTTATAATTTTTGTACTGTATGAATATCTAGTGTAATTGTTGCAGAAAGACAATGGTAAATTTGTAATTGTTGCAGGTTTATTATGGGAGATGATGGTGTATTCTGAGTTAAAATGTTTACATGCATTTATAAGTTTTTCATTCTCATATCAAATCATACAAAACGTATTCAAACGTTTGTTGTGCATTTTTTTGCATGTATATCATCGTTTTTCTTTACCGTTTTTTCAGTTTTATTTCCAGGTTTGTAAAAATAAATATAAAAATCGTACTCTCTTTTAGTTTCTTGTTAGTTCTAAACAATAATTCCCCCAAGGGAATGCAAACCAGAAATGATAGTTTAGTTGTCATTACGTAAACTGCACACTAAAACTCGTATTTTGAGGACATTCGTTGATAAAACATCCCATAATGGCATGTTATGTTAGCCTTAGAGTAACTTAAATGAAATTGTAATGCGCAAACCCGTTTGAGAACCCGCTATAGCCTCGAGGATTAGCCGCAGGCAGGTGTGCTGAATAATAGTGGGATAAAAGGTTATACTGTGGCCGAGATGAGCTTCGGTGGTCCGGAGTGCAGGCTTCAAACCTGTAGGTGATTTACGTCACAGAGGTTCGATCCCTCCTTCTAGGCGACACCTTTTTGCCCTCCCTTCCCATTTCATTTACTCCTGGATAACAACAGATAACCGCTTATCGGTCCTTGCTAAGAGCAAGGAATATTAGCCTAGAGCGGAAGGGTGTGGCCGGAAGGGGAGGATACATTTAGAATAATAAATGTACGCGATGAAGAAACATTCCAAATGCTCAATAATAATAAAAGAATATATTGTTGACATAAATATGTATTTTTTTGTATAATAATTTGCTAGGATGGATATAATCACAGAATTATACTGAGTATATCAAAATATCCTTGATAACGACTCCGAAGATTGGCTTTATTAGAAGGAAGAACAATCGCAGATACAAAATATACTGGGGAAAATATGTTTCATTTCTATTAGAATATGATGAACAAGTAAACAAATCCAGGGTGAAACTTCGGTTTGAATAATAAAGTAGCATTAATTAAAATACTCTAAAACTAAAACGAATTAAAACTTGGACGACCGTTTCCTCCCCGTGTATTTTGAGTCCGGCCTTGTTTCCTTCCCTTGTCTTCTCCTACGTTCTTTCTTCCCCTGAATCCAATCCTTGACAGTTTTATCTTTCGGATTATTCCTCTTTCGTCCCGAGTTCCGTTCAGTTTCAGCGTAGGAAACGGTATCAGTGCCGGTTGTGGTAAGGGGCTTTGGGAGGATTGGATTCCCTTGCCCACCAACGATAAGAACGAGGTAGAACTTTTTAGCTTTGGTTGAGTCAGGGAAGTCGATAACCAGTCCTCCATTAAATCCTGCCCGCTTGGCCTGGCTCATTATCAAATCCGTTTGACTCTGCTCGGCTGGGTAGAACTGGAACACTGCTCGGGCCCCTGTGTTCTGAAATAAATAGATTGAGATTCAAGCAAGACCTAGTAAGGAAACTGGCCATCCTAGTTATTCTAGCAGTTTAACATTAATTAAACCTCACCAGAGCGGCATACAAGGATGTGAAAAACCTATACAGTCTTTGAGCAGGATTATGTGAAGTTTTATCCGCGTTGCAGAGCCACTGTAGAGCGCTGACGCTTATTGCACCATCGAACGCTCCAGCGCGGAAGGGAACCCCTTGACCCAGGTCACTTAGAATCACATCTCCCTCAACCTCTCGCTCTCTGGCCACTTCTACAAGTTATTGTTTAAAAAAATACGATGTTATTTATAAAGACGGGTTGGCGAGGCTGCTTGATAAGCCCAAATCTGTGGATAAGCCCCACCCAACATTGATGAAGATATATCCAGTCCCACCCACAAGTGACCAACTTCGTCTAACGCAGCTCCAGAGAGACCTGAGCCACACCCCAAATCCAAAATCATTGCTGGTTCATCGGATTCAAGTTCTAGGAGCTCGATAGCCCGTTCAGCCATCTCACCCTGGATTTCCATTATTCTAGAGCTAAAAAGATAACAAAATTTTAAATTTACCATATTTCGGGTTTTAATTCCCCTCTAAATAATTCCCCACCCACGTATTTCCTTCCCTTCAAAATAATTCTTCCCCAGGGGCTCAATTCAATACCGTAAATACGCTATGAACTTTTTTTTACATAAGTAGACACTCGATATTTTATTTTATTAAAAATCAGTTAAGACTTACTTTTGAGTATACTTTCTCGCCTCATTTTCATTGTAAAACTGAAAGTTAAAAATAGTAAACTTTCATATTTTTACTCTTTTTCAACTCATTTCTGCTTTTTAAAAGGAATTCTCCCATTAAAATGAACATTTTAGGACCGTTTTAACCAAACAACGTGAGGTTTTTCTAAAAAAAAGTGCTTATGAGTGCTTACATATTCGGGAGGAGCGGTAAGCTCCGGCCGTTTCCCGAAAGACATTTCCAGCAACAGTAATCCTCTCAATAATACTTTAATTATTAATTAAATTAACAATAATTTTAATTACTTGAAATTAGTGATTTTAATTAATCAAAAAGAATGGGAGAGATTGGAATTGGAAATTGGAATTGGAGTAAAAAGTAAATCCAACGTGGAGTGAATGTCCGACCTATTCCCGCACTAACTCCGGGTATCTCGACACTTTTACTCTGTTTTACTCTATTCCACTTTTTTTTTGTGGATGATTTTTCCTTTAAAAAAAAGTTACCGTTGTTTCAGGAATTAGAAGAACCCGTGTAACGTATTTGTTTAATAATTCCCCATTTAAATAAAAGTCCTTTCTCCTTTCCCCATAAAAATAAAAATGTACCGGATGTTTTTGTCGTTAAATCATGTAATTATGAGGAATTAAAAGGGTTATCCCGAGGTGTATTTATTTAATTTCGGAGATATAACTTTTTCTGCGGCGCTGAATTTACTGTATATTTCCGAGAAATAATGCCCCCCCCCGGTATAATGCCCCAGTACTTTTCCAAGTTAAAATTAGGAATTAGCCTTATGTTGCCCATGTTAATAGAGAATTTCTAATATTTCTTAATAATAAATAATTCCCCGGGGGTATTATTTCTGGAAATAGGGTAACTATTAGGATTTGTGCCTGACTCTGTTTAAGACGTAATATAAGGATATTTTCAGACTCTTTCCTATATCTTCCTACCGCATGTAATGCCCGGGTATTAGGGTGTGTAGGGAAACTGGAAGCACGCACCGCATGCCGGTATTTCCTTAACTTTCCTGCAACCTGGAAAACTACAACATACGAAACTGTAAAGTTGTCAGTCTCTTACGGAAACGTCTCCAAGAAAGGTTTCCTTCCTCTCTTGTAAAAGTTTCAAAACATTTCTACCAACGACGGAACTATTTTTAACCTAACCCCTTTCTTCTGCTCATTTATTGAGGAAATGCATGGAACTTGTAAATTACATTAGGTCCTTTTTTAAAGTGACATTTGCCCGACAGTTCTCCCCGGAAGTTGATATCTTATATGCAACCTTTGGCTATCGTTATGTTATTTCGGGTTGTAGGCAGGGAAGTGAGACTTTTATGTCCCTATAAACCTCACCTTTTTGGACACGAAACATGCAATAATAAATAATAATACTTGGGCTTCAACACAGCCCTGTTTTTATCCTAAATGAGTGTGGACATTATGACAAAAACGGCATAGGGTCAGTCAGTTCTCAAGTCCTCATTTCCTTACAAATAGCGTGTGTTGTTCAACTTTACAGGTTAGTTGAGCCTTGGTAGGCTCACGGGTACGTTTAGATCAGTCTGTGTATTGCAGTTTTAAATTGTGCATAATTGTGACCGTTTATTTCGTCGTTTCGGGTCAAATATGGTGTACAGGAGGGATTTTATTGTAACTTGTCTTAGGTTAGGTTAGTTTTAGCAGTTTGTACCAAATTCTGATTGACTTTCTGAGTGAAAGTGAGAGTAATTCTGGATTTTTTTAATGCATAGCGTGCATAAGTGGGTAGGGTAAAACTAGGTAGGTACTAGCGTGGAAATAAGTCGGGTAGCGTATTTTAGGTTATTAATTGGACTAAATAAAAACTGGCCCAGCTTGGTTATTTTGTCCGAGTGGAATTGTGTTATATCTTCGTGTGTTGAGTGATAGTCTGGCAGGAGCAGGCTTGGTCTTGATCTATCTACAAATTCGCAACAGAGTAACTCGCATAAGTTTGGTCAGTCCAAAATTATAAATGAAATGAAAGTGGAAACTGTGCATCTTTCAAGGATTTTTTTAATTTTTAAACAGCAAGAATTTTTATAAGTTGGTGGAAAAAGATTTCCAAAACATGAACCCCGACGATTCAGTTTTAAAAAAGTGTTTTATTTTTTCAGGAATGAATCCCTTCTGCTAGGTAATTCTTGGATAATGTGTTCCTTTAAATTTATAAAACCTTTGATTCTATATTTTTTTTTACCTTTAGGTAGTTAGTTTAGTTTCTAATAACATATCAAATCCACTCAGAAGCATGAAGAACTGCACCTTACCCTGTTGGATTGCGTATCTATTTGCTTATTAATTCTTAGTATAATATAGAAAAGGGTTTCATTATAGTTTTATTCCACAAGTTCCATAAATGGTCCTGTCTTTCGTATCTTGGCTTCTGCATCTAAATCCTTGGCTCATTCGTCAAGTTATGAATTGATTTACCTACCCTTTTTTGGTACCCATAAATAAAAACGGTTGAGTAGCTTTAATCTTTAAACCTCACCGATGATGATACCCATAACCCTTTAACAGTCACCGTCAGCCTGTGAATTAAACTCTTTCCTTCCATGTTAAACCTTGTTCGAAACTCTTAAACGAATTAAAAACTGGGATCAACTCTTTTAAACCAGCCAATTTTTGACGACACGACCAGTCATTTAAAACTCAGAGACCCCTTTAACGTGTAACCCGATTGATAATCTAAAACCCAGAAAACCCCAAAAACCCGGATGTAAATGCCCTACTAGGTCCAATAAATCATCCGGAAACCCATGCATTTTAAGACTTCATGTATTAACTTAGCATGTCTTTACTATTATTATCTTTTGTTGAACAAACGCTACTATTGCTGACCCTTTGGTGGCTTTGCATGTATGGTGCAGTTTATCAAATCTTAATCTGCCGTGTGACTATCTACGGTAAAAAGTAATAGTAATAATAATAATAGAAAAAGACAGCCATAAAGACACACATAAGCAGACCGACACCATTCGTTACTTTTCCAGTTAATGCAATCCGACATAATATTAATAAGAGATCTAGAGATCCATGCATGGGGTCGGTAAAAATGTAGGCTTGTATTAAGCAAAGCTCAGGTAATTTTAACCCTTTATGGTCACAAACAACCATCAACTGCACCAAGATTACAATTATTTCGATCCGATCGAAAGTACCCTTCCACCTACTTTAGGGTTCCTGAATAAGAATAACAGACACAATGTCTCATAAAAATATCTAGTAGATTTCCAAGTCTCTCTCCGGTCGGTCCCTTCCCTCGTGTAATGTGTAATTGTTGTGTATTATTTTTACTGGAGGAAATAATGATTCCTCTCCTTTCATGCTTTGTGTAAAGGGTAAATTATTTAAACGCACAAACAGAACAGGGCATGAGTCATCAATAATTAATATAGTTTTTAGGTGAATTATATTAGGAAATTGGACTGTGTCTCAGATTGTGTGACCCTCCGGGTCACACTCTAATCAGCATTACTAATATTCTGAGGTGGGAGTGACAAGCTAGTTTGTGTTTTAAGGGACTTTTATCGTAACTAGTTAGGGGACTTTGGGTATTATAAATAGCTTACGTAGATACATCTCACTGATTTTATGAAATGATTTTACAAGAAAAACGCACGATCATTATAAGAATAAATGATATTAAAATAGACATGATTAAAATGTCAAAACCTTTGACTTTAATCTTGAAAAAGTTACACATTATTAGAATTGAAGGCATTTTATTTTCCTTGGATAAATATTGATGGGAACTGATGGTGGGATAAATGACCGAAAAATGATTAAGTTTCTATTATTAGTTTTTAATTTGAAGAAATACCCGTAAAAATCTTGTATGCTTTGAACCATTTCATTAGTTTTATATTCTAACTTGAATAACTGTATACAAAAATGATGAATGCTTCTCGTGTTTTGGAGACTTGTCTACTGTCAGCAAGTTCAGCATCTCAAGAGATTTAGATCCTTCTTGGAAGTTAGTAGAATTGTTAAGGGTATCTTTTAAAACCCAGCATGACTTATTGACAATAATACTATTAATAAAATTATAAACGATTCCAACCCAACAACTCTTTTTTTACATCTGATAATGTACAATGTTGGATTGAGACTGAAGGGATGAGGTCTTTAAGATTTCTGGATAGTTTCTCAGTACAATAACTACACAACTGACAACCTACCAATTAGGAAAAATGATCTTGAAGCTTTGTCTTGCGTTGGTTATGCTTTTAGTAACTCTAAGAAATTAATTGGAGGTAATAAATAATAGTGAAGGGTTGAAAGTTTTAGAAACCCAAAAGTAATGACAAGATCAATTGAGCCTAGAATAGGTGATATTCTACGTTAAACTGGGGACTGTTCTTTCCCATTTTTAAGATTGAGGACACTTTATTTTCTCCAGGGTCAGGTTTAATGGGAAGTTAATGTATTAATTATGAAAAAAAACCCACGATCCAAACTCTATGAGGGATTTGAAAAAGAGGTATGACAAGTTCTTACTTTTTTGCAAATTATAGAGTTTTTTGAAATTTTTCCTTCCCTTCATGCTATTTTTTACAACAGGTCAACGTAGATATCTAACGAGTACCGTATATCCTCGAATAGCATCCCGGGACGCATCATGTTTAGTTTTTTTAGGGTCAAATTTAACATAAGATTAAATGTCGGATTATGGGATTTTAAATATGAATTAAGGGGGTTTCTATTCGAAAAGGGACGCACTATTTGCGGGTGGACACTATTCGAGGATATGCGGTAGTTATAGTGTGTTATCCTACAATTATATTTTTTGTTGCAGATAAATATCTGAGTGAGACAGTCGAGGAGACTATATCTTGTTTTTTTTCGAAACCACTCGTGCAAGAAGGCAGCAAAAGGGCTTTTCAGAAGTTTTGGTTTTGACTTGAGATTTATTTTTGGATCTCTCTCTCTTCTCCAGAAACACTCACATCCCCACTATACCACCATCCAATACACATTTATTTACAACTTCCAACATAAACTCAGGCTTTTTCGGATAGGGCCATCTCATAGACGGTACATTTACTCCGAGTTTTAATGTTGAAACCTCTATAAATGTATTTAGTGAAGGTCGGCTTCAGAAATAGGCAGTTCAGTGCGGACTTTTTGCAGTAGTAATGTTAGGGGATTCAAATCGTTGCATTTTTAACAATTTAGCTGTCTATATACACATGCCAATTCAAAACTGCGAACTACATGAAGCAGAAATAAACCCTTAATGTAAGAAATGGCTTGAGTAAAATCCAGTGACGTTGTGTCAAGTAACGTGTATAATTTTATTCAATGTATCCCAATACTAAACTCTCCCCTACATCATTTTAACTATTACGGTCCTTAATAAAAATTCCTTCCCTGTGTAACTAGATCCATAAATACAATACCTCTCTAGGTAGCAGTAAAAAAATAGAATAATCTTTACTTTTTGCAACGTCGGGTTTCTTTGATTTTACGAGATAAAGCCTAAGATTAAAAGTAAAACATTCTGGAAATATTAAAAACTGTAGCTAGAAGTGAGTTAAGTAAATCCTGGAAAGCTGGCTTACTTGGTTGTTTTGTTAGTCGAGAGTTTAAACCGGAAATTATTTAGCTAAATATTCCTTAAAAGTGCAAAAAAGAATGTTCCAACTCATTATTTCTGTTTAAATTGTTTTCCATACCGTATTTTCAAAAATCATGCCCCCCCCCCCCAAATAATTTCCTCCCGGTATAATGTCCCACGTACTATCTTAAATTGAGGAATTTGCCCTATCATTTCCATTTTAATTCCCCAGGGGCATTATTTCGGTAAATACGACACTTAGCTTTTTGAAACACATAGTAACTACCCGTAAAAGTCTTGCACTTTCACATCCTTTGCTAGTGTTTAGTCTAGTATAGGTATCTTAAAGGGGATATCTATAATAAAAGGTGGTCATTGAAAGTAAAAGTGTCCCATAAAAGCTAACCTTAATATCTTTCTCCCAACAGAGTATAAATAAAGCCGTAAAATATGGAGAGGATGGAAGTTTCAAAATTTTACAACCTTGTTTTCATCTCATTAAACTCGAGTACTAACTACCGCATATCATGAATGAACATCGGACGGATTGATAAGAGAATGATGGAGAATTCAGCTTAGTTTTTATGATTATCGCTAAACAAAACACAAGGAAGAAGGGGATCGTATTAATTTTATATCTTTCACATCTTATGATCTCTTCAATCATATTTCACTCTTGTAAAATTTATGTAACCTATAAAGCACGTGCATTTAATAGTTTTACAACACGATTTCATGTTAGATTCCGACTTAAATTACCCTATGCCTCGTTTTAATTCCTCGGAGGTAGTATTGTTTCGCAGGACAAACTTGGAAAAACGAGTACTATCCTAAGATAGGGCGAATATTATTTTTAACATGCATGGAGGGAATATGAGGGAGCATAATTTCAAGGGGGTATATTAAAGGGGAATTTAAACCGAAATTACGGTAATCTACATCATTTTAAACCTTAAATCCAACCTATGCTTTACTTCTAAGAAACGCTTGTCTTGTATTAGAAATTGATGAGAAAAAATTACGATCTTGAATGAAGTTTTGTATTTACATATAATATTATTAACTGAGCCTAGAATGATATATTTCGAAAACTGCAACAACTACTGTAACAAAAAGTACCAACATTACGCTGTTGAAAAAGAGCCGGTATGTAAAATATAATAATGATAAAGCAGCAACTGACGAAGACGAAGGAATAAACCTGCTAAAGAAATTTCCTGATTGAATGGGATTTTTATCCATTGTTTGTTACACAATCAAAGCCACCTCTGTATGCTCATCTAGCATTCATTCATAGAGAAAGATAAAGAATTTAAATAAAAGTTAAGATCCCATAAAACAACTTCCCGTAACTTTATAAACTACGGACCGGGGGGTAGTATTCAATACTAAAAAAGCTCGACCGATTCGAAATAGGCTGCAGTCAGAGGGAAGAGGCTCTAATAGTATGAAATACGGCAGTATAATTTTACTCCTTGCAGCATCAAAATAAACCTAAATCATGCATACAATTCTTGAGTCCATAAAAAGCTCATATACAATTCTGCTCTGAATTAATAAATAAAGTTCCCCAAACATCATACAAGCTTTCCCGAATTGAAGGATAAAGTCTCATCTTTTTGAAAATATTTTTATTCCAGATCTCAAAAAGACGCTTTAAAAAATTCGGATTATTAAAACTCGATACCACAGCACACATGGACATTCAGACCACAAAATTTGGAAGTCAGCTACCGGAGAAACTACCGTTTAAACCTGTGCATGACGTTTACTATTCTCTAAAATATACACATAAAAAGGCCTTAATGAACAATGTGAAGAACAATAGGAGTATGAAAGTACAGCGTTTGAACTTCAGTGACAAGAAACCAACATTCGGGGCACAATTCATGCAATTAAGCTAATTTAATAGTCCAGTCTAAACTTCCTCGTTTCGAATTATATGCACTTCCTCCAAACGCACCCGACTGCACATTCTTTACTATCACATGCATGTATTCTGTACAATAAAGTTTTAAGTTGTTTAATGACATGCAGTTGAAGTCAGGGAGAGACAGGTTGGCAGGATATTGGTAAATTAAACTGACGGGCCAGTGTCATGTTCATTTCCTTCCAATCCAACCAAGCCAACCTATTTACTAACTATTGCATTTCTAACTGACCCTTTTTTTAATGCTGTAAAAGTTACAATATGAAGACTACGATAATGATGTGAACTGCAACTGAACATGAATCCTTTTAGAGTTGGTAATGGTGGCAATTAGTCCCCGTAAATTACAGTTATCTTCGGATCTCGTGGTTTTTTAACCCTTACCTTCTGATTAGGAATATTCTCTGCAGTGTACAACTTTCAATCCTCATGCTATCAACCAGCAGTCGTAGCCTTAATTAAATAGTAAATCACATTGCTGAATGTTAAGGATAGGAAAGTTCAGGGAACCTCACAAAAGTCCTTAAATGAACCTTGACGTGACTTCACTCTTTCAAGGGGTTGGGTCTACATTATGCGGTACTTTAAGGGACTGTTAAGTCTTCACTGCTAATTACATGGATCAGTAGGATTAGTGATGTATGCAAATATGATGTACGGAACTGATGACGATGGAAGGGTGTACCATGAGAATAAATCACCTAGGAAATACTCGGCACAAGAAACTATACAGGTAAGAGAGACCTTATCTTTTTATGTAACTTTTGTTGCAAAAATCATGGACCAAAACTGAGTTAGAAACTTCTTCCTCTAATGCATCGTATTATTCGGAATCAGAGAGAACTAAATACTAGCTTCATAGTAGAATATAACAAAAAATAAAAATGCATATGTAAGAAAGTACCCCATGAGCCGTACGCTTTGGCCGATTGACACACAATAACTTCTTGAGAATGAAAAATGTCTTAGAAAATTGGTGGATTTAAGAATTATGGCTGCTGAAGTGCTGATTTCTATACAGTGAAGTTCCGCAGTACAAGCAATCTAAAATATAAGCATCGTCCCCGAGCTCCAAAGATGCAAGAAACGTGCAACTGCTCTTTGAAAATTGTCAAAAAACTGCATTAAAGTACAAAATGTTTAGGTTTCTCGACATTTTTGCCAGCAATGCTAAACATTCCTAACCGTATGCAATATATTTGTATTCTTTAAGTTACTTTTACATTTAAAATAATAAATGGGGCCAACTACGTTTTCTTATACGTCTTTTACTAAAATTTAAAAAAAACTCAACACCGGCTGTTGTGGTTTTAGAATGAAAAGTTATAATCCAGTACCTTCCTTCCTTTCTTGTGATTTACTCAGGGAAATGGAGGATTGTCTACAGAAAGTGTGATCAAAAATATAAAGAAAGTGCATTTCTTCTCGTGTCTCAACTTTTACTCAAGACAAGTCAGATTTAGACCGTGATAAATGTATCCTTCGGGTAGTTTTGTATCCTGAAATGCAGTTCCAACTGCAGCAACATAAAATCCCATAATTCCGTGACTTTGTTGCACTTTCCCTTTCTACTACAGTATGTAACATTTAGCTAGAAGGCACATGCTACCCAATTCCAGGGTGTAATTCCAATGAAATTGGTAGGAAATCGGCGAGTTTGTTGGCCAGAAAATTGTAAATCGGGGTGAAAGTATAGGGTAAATGTTTCGAATTCGGTGAGCCTGTACAGTACAGCTGCTATTAGTTCCCGTATCGATACCCATACTACCGGGGATTCCATTGTGACATAATCATAGTTCATGGTGGTGCTTTTTCAGTGACTTTTCGTAGTGGTGTGTATGTCAAAGTTCCCGAAAAAGTTGCGACTGCTAGTGCAGTAGTTTTTCATAGATGTGTGCATACGCAGAGAATTATTTCTAGCTGAGGCTTTACTTTTACTACTGCTACTGCTCACTTGGTACAGCTGGATGGATGTTGAAGTAGTAAATGGGAAGTGTGAGCGAGGGTGAGGTTGTAATTTGGATTCAAGAAGAAGATCAAGGATGAAGGAAATGTCTTTGGTGCAGTTGCATTACATTATAAGATTCTTTACAAGAAGATGAACGTCTTGGCCAAAGTCGGGATAGGATTTCCCTTGAGAAATATAAAGAGGCTGCTGCTAGGGTTGTCTTTCATTCCGATCTTTTATAGAAGAAATATACACACGGAATAAGTATACGGAGTGATTAATATATTCCACACAAGTCTTGGGATTCATCCTCAGCCTCCCTTAGTCTTGACATGACTAGTTGAGTTTTATAATGGGGAGGATTAGGATTACAAATGCTCACTAGCACGACGCGACTTATAGAACGACTACAAGACGCGGGTTAGGAGAAACTCTGATCTGTGAAACGCAGGTTAGTGGGAGTATGAAAGCCTCCATTTTAAAGACGCGCTTTATGAGCGAAAGGTTTCCCGTTTCACAAAGACGCTATAGTTAAGCAAGGAATGAGCGGGTTGCGACAGAAGATATGGACATGCTGGCTGATGAGTTTATGTAATAAAATGCTACGTATGCTCAGCTTATGCCATGAAAGTGCCAGCCGGTGAATTTGTCTTTATGACTGTCTCGTAAATAAACCGGAAGGAAATAAGAGACGGGTATTTGATATGGAAGATGAGTCTGATAACAAGCCAGGGCTAACCCGAGTGCTAAACCAAAAAAGTAAATAAAAAACATCCATTTCCTACGGTCAATACTCACAATTACGTTGAAAGGTTGACAATCACCGTTTACAATACAGATCGACAGGAAAGGAGCAGCCATGATGGGTGTTTTTTTGTAAAGTACGACAGCTTTTGTCAATATCAGCTAGCATTTCCTGGAAAAGTTTTTACGTTATCATTCTCAAATAAATAGCCGAGAAAATAATAAATACAGCAAGATTATTTTATCTACAGTGTTCTTGCCAAAAAGGGCAAGTGAAAGCAGATGAGAAGGTAGGGACAAGAACATTAAATTTATGCAGCAAGAGACCGCTCCATCGGTTTCCTCCATAAGGTTTCCCTCCATGTAAAAAACCTCGGCTGCATTTCCTTCCGGTTCGTGACTCTGACCCTCCAGTTTTTTTTGAAACCTCCAAGTCTAATCTATATTATGTCGTTAAGTTCATTGCAACAACTTGCATAGAGCCTTCAGTCTTTCTATAAAATTACTGCTGGGACGAGAGAAAGCAGAAATGGGATGTAAAAGGTACTCGAGAGAAAGTCCTACGTGGTCCAAATACCAAGGAGGAAAAAGTCCTTCTCGGAATTCGAAATAACTTCTGACATTGCAGTTACCTTCACGAGTCCGTACTCTGCCGCGACTATTCCGTAAACATAGATCGTTAAGCCTGCCGGTAGTTTCTACTTTATTGACTAACATAGCGATTGGGAGTTTGTAACGTCCGTTGGTTAAAGTAGGTACTCTCTGCCAACAAACTAATAGGAATTCGAAACAATTGGAAATCCAAGCCTTTTTGTAGTTATTTCCTTTATTTATAAACTACTTACTTTAAAGCTTGATAATTCATGATGGCCGTTTGTTTTATAATCTCAAATATAGCTCGGTAGAAATTGAAAATACTCATACTTAATGACAAGCAGAACTGACATTTCCACTGTACGTCAATCTGAGCTACCCTAAAATCCGCTTTATAAGTCGCATCAGCGGATAAGTCGCACTCTTTGAGTTTTCTTCCTAATTTAATTTGCTGTAAATGCATTACTATAGATTATTGGCAAAATATAATTATAAATATAGTTATAATTGTAATATAATTCATCTTATACGATAAACAACTGCTCAAATCCGCTAAATAGCTTATGAAAGGTGTTATTGTTGAAAAAAAGTAACCTGAGCTTTCTTTCTCGGTCGGACTTTTCTTAGGATTATTCTCCTCTCAAGCGTTAACTGTTTGCAACTGGAGTCGGTGGTACAAGTGCCACGATTTGTGTCAAATGTTGCACTTGCACCGATCATCCTGTGCAGTTTCTTGCATTCTGAGAGGAAAAAGTTTTAACCGTTTCGCCCGGTTAGTCTTATGGGCAAAACTTTTACCCGGTTCAGAGAAAGCTGGACGCAGGGGTTGGGTGGGTTTGCTAATGCTGTTGGTATATTTACACTTACTGGTTATTTCTTGTATTGACTAAACGAAACGACAGGTTGAAATTAGCTTTATAACCATACGAGCCAAACCGCAGACAGAGTTGCTGGTTGACTTTTAAAGACGCCTTGGATGGATCGCCAACCGAAAAAATGTAAGGGTAGATAGTTGGAACGTCCATCAAACTGACTTTGGTGAGTTGCTACTCGAATAGTAGCTAGCATATTCTGCTAAAACTTGTATAAAATGCCGTCCTTAAAGTAGCAGAAACGATCAAATGTGTAAATTTAAAAGAATGGGTTCACAAAGTTGATCAGTTGTTGTTTTTTTATACTACTGCACTGATTTTAGGCTAGTATTGATGAAGAGAGGAGTTCTCTACTAATTTATTACTGATCTGATCCTGAATTGTAGGATGAATCTATTCAGAAAAGCTGGATGAATAATCCTTGTTGTTTTGCAATGACTTTTACAACTTGTTACTTCCCAATGCAATGTCCCCTTTACCCCTGGTACATAATAAATACATTTCCATACAATAATAATAATATTCTTGTAAGTATAGAGAAGTCTAGAAGAGAGTATAAGGGAAAGTGATTTAAAACAGAATGTCTTTGGCCCCCATCCCTCCCTCCTATTTCATTATTACTTCTGTCCCTTCCACTGTGTTATTCTTGTTTCATTTAACATGTAAAGTTTAGCTTACATAAATCCTATTGTATTCGGTTGTTCTCTGAACCGAGAAAGTTGATAGTTTTAGTTTTGTAAGTTTTATTACTAATAAATCCCCGACCAATGAATCTTTCTTTCGAGTCATTAATTCAATCCATCTAGCATTCTATGATATTAGAATTTCACCCTCTTCCATCCTGATTTCTAATCCATCTAGCTATGGGTTTACACCTTTGACAACTCGTCTATAATACACTATGCTAAGGCACCGTTTTTGTATGTTGCTACATAGCAAAGAGATTGGCAAAAATAAATAAAGGTTTTATACGATAAGTAAAGGTAAGGAAAGCTGAATCGTCACAAATTGTGCAGTTCGTTATATCTGTATTGAATTACCACCCATCCTTTATTTGATTCCATGACGGTAGGCAAAATCCAATTTGGCGGAGACTCTTTCGATTTTGACGGATTTTGTGTGCATCATCTGTACTACAACTACTCAGTTTTTAGTTTTGCCAAAATGCCGTTTGGCTCCGTCAAAGTCACTCCATTAAACTGTTCACAAAAATCAAATTTTACCCGTCTAAATCACTCCGTCAAAGTGGTTTTGACCTCCGTCAAAGTGGTTTTGACCTCCGTCAAAACGACTCCGTTAAAGTCATTCCGTCAAAACACCCGCACACCCTTTATATATGTGACCGTATGTGATTTTGGTCCCTTAAGTCTTAATTTTTTAAATATCTCTTACGATTACAAGCCTGCATTTTCCTCTTCAGTAAGAAGTGCAGGAGTTGATCTACCATTGAAACCTTCAGACAAAGCAATGTTTAAGTTTGTTGAATTTGATTAATAAGTTATAAAGCCAAGGGATTTAGATTCAACCCCATCCATCCTTATCATCATTCACTGACAAGAAAAACAATGATATTAGTAGGAGAGAGTTATAAGAAGGACCACAAACATACTATCCAACCATTCCACTAAACAAGGAACCATTAAAATCTGTTGTATTCAGCGAACGGTTTTTAATAATTGAAACATAGGAAGAAATATAAACATGGAACGGTAGCAGGGTAGAAAATAACGGGTTTAACTACCAAAACACTATTAAGTTCGACTCGGGGTTTTTTACTACACTACAATGGTTTACCCGTTCCTGGGATATTCAGTCCCATAAGTAGTTGTAAGCATAGTAAAACCCTAAAGACCCAGTGTAAACCCTGAGAAGTTTTGTACCCCAAATAAATCACCTAAGCAAACCCCAAAAAAATGACCCACTAAACCCCCGAAGGAGTCTGTGAACATTAGAATTACGCTTTGTCACAATAACCTGATACTGTATGCATGTATGACAAGATTTTTACAAAATATTCTCATCCATAACACGCATACTTTAAAGGCTCCAATTAAGTAAAGGGAGAACCTTATGTTAAGAAAAAGCAGTGCGGCTAATATGTGAGTTTACTATAAAAAAAGTACTAAATTCCCCTACACTGCTAAAAATGCTTACTGCACTGTAGGAATCTCAATGTTTGTTAGTGGCTTTCTCTCTCTCTCTCTCTCTGTAACCAATATATTACATTATATGATTATTGTGCCACCCGTGTACTGAGTAATCGCCCTCCTCTTAATAGGATTTCGGGGTTTTGGATGACGTAACCCGGTTTTATTACAATCTTTCCTCCTCCCAACAGTTCCTATTAGAATAAATAGATTGGATGATGACACACATGTAACTTTCTAACCTTATCATACACACTTTCCCCATGCATCGCTATTCTCCTACTAATACAATCCGCTTACTCATCACATTATATTCAAACCGGATCCATTTCACGGGCTTTTGTATCCCTAACCATCCATTTATTTCTGTTCTGTCGTTCAGTATCATACAAACCACCTAAGGGTAATAACTTCAGTTGTTTATAGTGTTATTTTGCCTTTAAAAAGTGTAAGAAGCAGAATCCTTTACTTTACTTAAATTTCAATTGAATAAACTACACCTTTTTAAGAACTCTTAAACCCGGATTGCTAATTACTTAATTTTTCAAGTACAACAAATCAAAACGAGGCTTTTAGAGAATCTTAAGTTGGATTTAATTAACTACCAAAAGAAAAACCACGTTTTCCCCAACTTTCTCTCCACTTTTTTCATCCTTCTTGGAAAGAAAGGGATTGATTTATCACCTTCAACTCCGACTTCTTCTCGTTAAAAGTGCATCAGTTACTTACTGTTACTCCGTACCTTGAACCTTGTGTATCTTAAAGAAAAAATACGCACGCATATGATAAATGCAAAGACGCAGAATCAGTATAAATCTTAAGCTAAGCAAGCCAAGAAACGGGGTGAAGTTTATTGGAATAATTAATCAAGTTTCTTCAAGTGCATCTCTCTCGTCTCGACTGCTGGGTTTCCTTACGTGAATTATGATCCAACTTTTTACTCCATCCGGACTAAACTTGCACCTCTCCAGAAGTTAGTATCACATTACATGTAGTAAGGAAGTATGTAGTAGCCTTGAGTAATTACAACTGAAGAGAAGGGGGAAATGCAGGTATTGCACACAGAGAAGGACTAGAATCCCGTAATTTATTGCTACTACTGTTTATTCAAGTTCAAGTGCTTGTAAAACTACTTCGAAAGGGATACTAAATGCTTTGAAACCTTTGAAATACAACTAAAGACAGATCCATGAGATGTTTACTAATTAAATTATACCTTCTTTGCCTCATTTCCTGGTAAACTTAAAGGAATAAGCGATGTTAAATCCTGGAGGCAGAAAGCAATAATACAGTTCCTGTTAAAAAAGAAATGAAAGAAATGGTGGTTGTAAAACTAGAAGAAACGACCTCACTATACTACAGCGACCCATCTTGTCATAAAAACTCTCACCTGAAACTCCGTAGTTTAATGAAAGGGAGAAGCTACTAAAGAATAGATCCGCCGAACATCCTGACGATGGATATATCTCCTAATAAACCTTCCCCCCACAGAAGTCTTAAGCATGGGTCTTACTTTCTTAGAAAGCTCCAAGACGGTAGTAAAGACGGGAATAATTTGTCTACTACTAGGGAAGTTATTTCCGGAAGAAATAGACAAACCTCATCAATGGATACTGCTGCTACTACAGCTAGAGATGTAATGGGTTGTGGTAGTTCGGTCACCTCGGGTAGTTCACTTGAGCGGGTGAGAAAACCGAAACGGTTACTACCTCGACCAGGTAATAACAAGATTTACGCAGTAATAGGGCATCCTCCGACTAATTGCCTACCCGGTTCATTTACCCCCTCCCCCAACATCTTAACCTCTAACACTAACAAGACTCATCCACCGTCGAGTAGTACTACTACTGCTATTCTAGTAACTCATAAAATAAGAGGGAAAGCGGCCGAGGTTGTAGAAGTTGCTGAGAGTAATGGTAAAGTTAAAACTGCCCGTGGTAGTGGGGGTGGTTCACGTTGGCCGGGTGGAGTAAATTTAGAACCAAAGAGGAAATTAATTGCAGGGAAACCTGAGGTTGTTAGTGAAGAACAACAGTTCACAAAGGATTTATGGGATGGGCCGGCCGGAACTACGGGAACTGTTAAACGACGTAGACCCACTGGACCTGTAAATAAAGGGCTCGCAGGGCAAAGGATTCTTAAGAAACGTGATACTTTCCCTACTACTGATTTAATGGTTGATTCATCACCCAGAATCCTACCCGTAACCGTTAAGGTAGTAAGCCAGGCTCAGAAAATACCAGGGTTTCCAACCCTAACCAAAGTTAAGTCCTCAAATGTTAAGGAAAGCAAGATAGGGAAATCGACGACTTCTGCAAGGGTTGGGCCTAACGTGCACGTGAAAAGGTCCGCTGGGAATATTGCTGACAACTCCTGTCCAAACTCCCTCTTTAAAATCTCCAAGTCTCTTCCAGAAGAACACTTGCTAATTGAAGACGAAGTTGAGAAAGCCGATTATCAGGATTTTACAGAAAATTATGACATAAAATGCAAATTACTTTCAGGGCAAATATCATCTTGTGGACTAGTAGAGCAAAATGATGCCAACGTTTCAGACAAGTTTGACAATAACAGTAGTAGAGATGGACTTTTCTCAGGTATAACTCTTCCCACGAAATCCTCCAGTATCTCTACACAAATAGCATGGAATACTTCCTCATGTTCTGACATTTTTAATCAATGTCAACTTTCTTCATTTCCGATAATTTCAAGGGATTTTGAAAAGACAAACCCTGAACCTTACTCTGATTCCAAACCTGTAGTAGGATCAGTAAAGGCATCCTTTCAAGATGACCTACTCTTAAGGTGCGTCGAATTAGGGTCCACCTCGATACATAAAAGCTGTGAATGTATTTTTCGTAAGGATGATTGTGTTTGTGACACTCCAACTACTTATGTACTTCTGGATGATATATTTTTTGAGGATCAAGAGCAGGGTGTTAGTTGCAATGAAAAATATATTGAGAAAGTTCCGGCAAATAATTTAGCCAAGGAGCTGTTTTCCACGGAATGGTTTCGAGACATTGGAACAATATCGGGGAGAAAGGTGAGACTTTTTATTTATGCAACCAGCTTTAGCATATCATACGCTTTTATGAATTACCTTATCTATGCACTTGGGTGAATCATTCTACCCGGGTTTTTAGCACTCTCCCTTTTCCACATGTAGTGTTGTGTATAGTGACTTCCGTCAATCTTGGTATAGAGTCGTTGTCAAGTGGAGGACACTGCATATTCCTTCTCAATCATCTCATTCCATGGTACTTTCCCCCTTTCTGCTGAATTAATACCCGGTTTGAGTGTCATCATGATCAAGGTTGAAACGTGCTTGAGGCATCTACTCCTAGATCTAATTTAAAATTGTTCCCTTTCACCGACAGAGATGGTCGTCCGTTCTGTATTCAGTTGCACGCAAAACTCTCCTATTTCCTTGAAATATTCCTAACGTTGCTTACCATTTTTTTAAATACATCTTTTAAACCCTATCAAGCGACATTCTCAGCGCTTATTCTTCCACTAAAAGAGTCAGCGTATTTTTACCGTTTGTTCTGTAACTTCTACACTCTTTGTATTTTGGTGGATCACTACCGAAGTTGAAACTAAGCGATTTAGCACTAGATTTAGAACTTGTGCTTGAAACAAGAAGTGTGGTAGAAGAAGTTGTCCAGCCACTTGGATATACTCTAGTTCATTCAAACGTCCTTAAAGTTGGAACGAAAAAAAATATATTTCGAAGGATTACAGAATATCGCGAACATAGATTTTATAAATTTTGGACAGACATTAGTTTGTATTTTATTGAATTGATTAAAGGTAGGCTTTCTAAGATGGGTATAAATTTAAAAGAGAAGGAATTGGAGGAAAAAGAAAGGACGGTTTTGAACCTTTCTGACTTGACTTCTGTTTACTTTGTTTTTTCAATCATGATTTATGTTTTCTTTATTATATATTATATTTATATTTCTTTATTATTATGTTATTTATATTTTTGCTCGAAAAACGATGAAATTTTTGTATACATCCTTCATCGCCTTTTTGGAATAAAATCATTAGTTATAGCACTACTATTATTTCGGTGTTTAAACGTATTAAAACTAGATTAAGATTGTTAATCATGTCATGTTATGCTTGCTTTAGTTGGTTTATCCCGAGGCTTTCAGCTACTTGCCTGAGCTAAAGACGTATCAAACTTTCGTACTACAAGAAAGCGAAGCTAATTAAAACAGAAACGCAATATTAAATTGAAAGGCCCGGACGACCAATCGGGCGTACCAACAAAAATTGGTCGTTAGCAACGGGATATTTTTAGAGACATCCCTTCAAGCGGTGAAATAAAAACCCAGTGCACCCGTTTAAAGCGTAAAATTAAGCTTTATATTTCAAAATAAATGCAAAAACAAGCCAAACAAAGCAGGAAAACACGTCTGCACACAACAGAAGTACTAAATACATGAATTGTTAACAAATTAATCAGAGTATGTTACAAATTAACCTCATTCACCTATTTCATTAGGAATTCTAGGCAAAGTTCTGTAAAAATCTTGATGTTGGGGCAAAAGAAATGGTAGCATGGACATTAGATCTTGGTATTTCTCTTGCGAAACTGGAATAGGTGCATTATATTCTGGAACTAATCTGAATCTTCGTAGTGCTTGAATCGTCCAAGGATCTCGGTTAGCAATACGGCCTCGCTGAAAAGGGGCCTTTATTTGGAACTCTTGCCAAGCTCCGACGCTGTAGTCGGGTATTGCATGTATGTATGTATGTATGTATTTAGAGGGGTTCATGGTCCTTGCTCATAAGCTCGGCCCAATCTGCTTCGAAGGCACA
>JAQFZX010001239.1:0-33441 GCA_034682405.1 Hydroisotoma schaefferi | reverse complement strand
ATAAGAATACTCTAGAAAGTAACGTTGCACTAAGAAAATTCTAGACTACACTGGTGCTGGGTTGTCCGTCGTCGACAGACAGCATAGACAATTTATTACTTTTTTTTATCCCCTGAATGAAAACCTTAAAAAGATTGCATTCATGCGAAGGAATGAGTACCTACAACCTTTTATTTTTCATTTTATGCCATTCAATCTTTGACAGTCGTTGCCAAAAGCTGGACGCAGACAGAGTCTTAACTCCATACACCGCTGCTGCATGCTACTTCATCAATATCAATAGCTATCAGATCGCTCACGAAAACACTATTAGAGATTGGAGATACGAGGGCAATCAAATACCTTTAAAACATCAGGCGTAAGCTATTCTAAAGGGTTTAAGGAAGACAACAACGATAAAATAAAACGGTTGAGAAAGTGATTTGTCAAGTGGAGATCAAAATCTGACGGAGAGTTTTATTTTTATCCTTCTTAGTTGATTAGAGCCGCAGCATTGAGTCGTTTTTATTTGCACAAATTGCAATATTATATGTACCTACCGCACTTTGCACTTAGAAGCGGCTTAATTTATAATCTAAGTTCTAAAAAAAGAACGGTCTAATACAAAGTATAATAATAAGAGGAAGCTAAGCTAAGCTAAGCAGTTATAATAAATTAATAGCTGTATTAAAGGGGTACAATTAAAGGGGGAAATTATTATCATTCACAGCGTCGTCGGTAATTTGCATAATAAGAATAATAAATTGAAGGTATTGAAGTATTATCTTGTAAATAAGAGGGAAATAGTTAGTATACAGTGGAAAGTTGAACAATTGAGCGTCCATGTTAAAGCTTAGCTTAAAAAATTTTAGCCAGTATCAGTCAAAAGTTAGATATTACGAAGAAGTGAATGTCTGGTAAATTGGTATTACATTTGCACACCAAAAGACAAGGAAGGAAGGTTTCCACTAAACACAGATCAAAGCGACAATCTAAAAAAATGTATGCAGCAAATTCAGTGCTAATAGCTCCAGCAGCCGTGATCCAGTTTCCATTTCCATGTGCAAAGACGCTGGGTCTTTTACTGCTTTGCCTTACGTCGGCAGCAAATGGTCATCATACAAAGGTGGGTGTGTGTGGCACGGCTTTTAGTAAAATATATACATGGTTTCTTAATAACGTCAAGTTGAAATTTTGAGAAAGTGTTAATCATTTAAAGCCATATGAAGCAGAGCTTTTATTATTCCAAATGGCATTCCTTTCCGAATTTTAGAGGATGTTTTTGAGTAAGGCTTTGTTTATCATGTTTCCAGGATAAGGAAAAGAACTACGGGGAGCTGGAGTACACCCCGGGGAAAGAGTTACTTCAGAAGAATTTAATTACTTACTACATGTATAATATTACAAATCCTGATGAATTCGAAGAAGGAGCTAAGCCCATGCTGGAGGAAGTAGGACCTTATGTTTATCAGTAAGCTTTTGGTCGATTCAATTACATTGATTGAAAGATATGACACGGATTTAAGCATAAATCTATGAAACATACTAATATACATTAGTTACTGGAGGGTTCAGTGTAGGAATGAAATTGACCAAATCGCGTTGACTTTGTTATTAAAAGAGTTTCTTGGAAGAAGTAAGACAAACATTATTAGAGGTTTTTGTGTTTGTCAGTACATAAAAACTACAAACTATAGAGAACTTTTGTTCTTTGGCAATGTCAAATGAAAGGTATTTCTGTCAATAGATTTTAGAAGTTTTTAAAAGCTTTAATGTCCGCTGAAAATCTTTAAGGATTATGCAAGTTTTTCAGTCTATTATATCGAACATCCTTCAGATCTCTGATTAATTAATTTGCTTTCGCACGAAGTTCCACAAAGAAGCTGCCCAGCAAAGCTTGAACAAGTACCTAAACAACCTATTTCTGCTCATGTTTTCTTGAGATTGTGTCCGTCGGTAGTTTTCCTTTTATGAACGGGTAGGAATGAAGTTGTGGGTATTTCTACTTAGAATTTTACTTTTTTTTTGTGAAGCTGTTGTTTTGTTGGATGGTTGTCATTATGTTCAGACCCCAAACTAGATAATACACAAAATAATGTTTCCCCTCGCATCTTCCTATGATGTATTTCAATGAGTTGGCAGTTCTTAAATTTGTTCTTTTTTGTCCTTTTATGCAATCTCGTACTTATAAATGTCAACGTATAACTACCAAGGAGTAGAATCCATAGCTATAATTATGTCGCATATTTAATGCAAATATTAACTGCAAACGTGTGTAAAAATCAGACCATGATTGATATCTAAAAGAAACTGCACCGCTAGTATAACTGTATTCATTTACCATAACTAAAGCTTTAAGCTTATCCTTTACATCATTTTCATTGATAATCAAGATTTCTAGATCAAGCAATAAAACTTTGCTTACGACATGCCTAAACGTAAAATTACGATCAATTATTTATAAAAATCAAATGTCATTACCATTATGCAACCCCAAAAGTGATAACGCAATTTTGGAGTAACGACATGCAAACGGAAGAAAAAATTGTGTTAATTGTCTTAACCAACTGCATCTTTGACAACAATGCTCGTCGACTAGTTTGCCACTTTACGCCCTCAAGAGTTGCATAGCCGAAATAAGTTGCATAGTATATAAATGTATGTGTAGTTTACAATACTAGTGAGGTTAACTAGGTTGGCCAAAGCAACTTTGCAATTACTTACTACCTATGCTATGTTGAAGACATGTTACATGGGAGAAGCAGTATTCTAAACAGAAGAACCGTAATTACGAAGATTGCACGGCACACGGCAATGTCAGATGTCATAATATATTATTGTAACATCCCAAATTTAAGTTCATGTTCATACAAAAATCCCAAAAATCCACTTATAAACAATCACAATCAAATCTTGCTTCAGCATCAACCTTAGCCTTTTTACCCTTAAATACTTGATTAATACGATAATGACAAGATCTCAATATATTTACTAGATATGGTAAGATTCACGAGCTAGCTAGAGTCTCCCGTAGTTCGTAAACGTGAAAATCACTCCAATCTACAGATAAAGTTACTGTCTTCCTATCATTGAAATCGAACTCAGTTCAAGATCAAACATAACTAACCTTTATTGTTAAGAAAACAGGGAAAACACGCAATGAAGAGGAAGTACGTTTTTTATTTAACGTTCAAGCAATTATAAAGTAATTATATAAATAATGCCATGCTTGCTTTATTACATTAAATATTATTATGCTAATTTATGGTTTTGTTTGATGGGAAATGAGATACATTTTAGGAATAAACTTGCTACGCATGGTTTATTTGCATTAAACTTCGTATCATAAACTATAATAAATAAATTAAATAACAAAAATAGTGAAGCAAGTAAAGATAAGTAATGAAGTACTCGCTGTTATTTCATTTAGCGATTGGAGAAGTACTTCTTTATGTACAAAAATGAAAACTATCCTTAGATAAGGGTCAAGGTGGAACAAAATAGGCTGAGTTGAATGATGATGAACTAAAAGTCCAAATGGAAAATTCTATTGTTTGAAATCTAATCTAAAAGTATGAAGGCAGAAATATTACAATAGTTAATCAATTGTTAATTTCACGTCAATTTTTTCAGTCAAATTTACATTAGGCTTATTGCTTCTTGAAAATAACACACCTATGTGCATGCATAAAATACACTTAATTATAATGAAATAAGGGGGGTATTCATGCACGAAAGATTTTCCGTCTCCTTGCATTTAGTCGTTTAGTTTAGCTTTGTCTGCAAAGCAAAAGGGTTGCGAAAGATTAATAACAAAAAAGAGCTAAAGTTAGACTGCTCTTCTAATACAACTTTGATCGGTTTCATAATGGTAATACTTGGTAAGTTTTTTCATTACTTTATTTTAGACGAGTGGAAGCTAGCGTATTCCTCCGGGGGGTTTCGATTAGTATTGCTCGAACTGCGTGATGAAAAAAGTTCTGCTGACGGGGATGATAGTAATAAGTTTATTTGTGATTGAAACCTGAAGTAATGCTGTCTTCTGTTCTTCGTAGTCCTTTATCTGATGTATCAATTCAACGATATTATTCTCTTTATTAGATAACAAACAAAATTAGGTATAAAAGTTAGTTGGAAAGTCGCTAAGTGGCAGAGATGCAAAAAACCTAATGATGTCTGTCTAAGGTTTCCTTCTTAAAAGCCGGAACAACTTTCCTTATATGTTTGGTTAAAAAAAATACATGCGTTAAATTGCTTTTTGATTGCAGCCATAATTAGTTTCCTGGCTATTTTCGGCGTAAGCAATTTTATTTAGCTTTAAATTGTAGGGGAACTCAGCAGCTTAACATTGTTTGCAGACTATAGATAGACATGCAGATAGCATCATTATATAAATAGCCTGTGGTCAACAACAAATATGAAAGAAAGTTGTGTATTTATGCTTCTTGGTAGCATTTACTTAAGATGAATTACAACTTTTTTTACGCAATGTAACACTAACCATAATGATCTTACAGTATAACTATTTAAGTTGAGTCTGTTATGAATGTCACTTCTATGCATCTTCTCAAATTCAAATGCTACTTGAAATTCCAATTTTCGTGGAGTTGTCTCAAAGCTCATCGCGTTATACCATGCAAAATATTTGCTTACATTGCATTACTGAACGCTATGCATTATTAATACAACAGAGCTGTAAAAAAATATGTCTAAATAATTACACAAAGTTGAACTTTGCCTTATTGACAACAGGGAAACAAGGAGAAAATTCAACATTAAACAGGTATCAGATTCCGTAGTAAAGTATACGGTGGACCGGTATTGGGAATTCATGCCACAACTTTCGGAAGGTCATGAGGAAACGGATGAATTTAACGTAATTAATATTCCGATGGTGGTAAGCATTTTTACGATTTTAAAATTAAATATGATACTATGTCTAAGTGTACTGAAATCTTCGATGCTAATCTATTCATGTAAATAAAATTCTCAACAGATTCTTGGCAGTAAACTAGCATCCAAAGGGCTTCCAAAGCCATTCAATGACATTTTAATTGAAGAGCTGACAGAAAAAGGAGATTCTCTTGTCCGTCGTAATGAGGAGGTCGGAAACATAATTTATTATGGAATGAATGTCTCCGTGTACACGGAAATGTTGGATGATGTCCTTCAAGGGAATGTTCCTCCTGAATTTCTGGATGGAAAATTCGCTCTCTTTAAAAATGTACGTTGTGAAATATCACTTAAAAAAATTTAAATTTCCAGAATAGAAGCATTTCACTAACAAAACACGATCACGATACGTTAATAGCATTAACCTAACTTCTGATTTAGCAAAACGGTTCCAAAGAAGGCACATACACGGTTAAAATTAAGGGGCCTCAAGCTGGTGATATTTTATCCTATAACAACAAAACCAAGTTAGAATATTGGGGAGGGGACCCATGCAACCGGATTTATGGCAGCGATGGATACTTTTTCAGACCCGGTGTCTCTCATCAATCCACCTTAAACATCTTCTATCCCGAACTATGCCGCTCTGTTTATCTAAAATGGAAAGAAACAAAAGAATACGATGGAATTATTACTGAGAAATTTACCTTTCCTGAGGATATGCTAGAAGACCCCAAACTCAAAGAGGAAAATGTATGTTTCTGTTCGAAACCTATAAAAGCAACCAACAACTCCTTGGAGTCTTGTCTAAAACGCGGATTCATAGACTACGCCAGTTGTAAGCAAGGTATGGCAGATTGTGACTCTAACATAAGACAATAATAGGTAATAGAGTAGGGCGAGGTAGGGCATATCATCGCATTTATTTATTATCCTTTGATTTCAATTTCGTTTATCAATGTGATGTATTCTTGAAAGGGAAGATAGTAGAGACCTCCGAGGGGTAAAATTGTATAAGGTTATTAGAAGCGTTTGATCTTTTCATGACTTTCCTGGTATATGCATAAGGGCTACGTAACCTTTGAGACGAGTTTTGAGAGTTATCAGCTTTCTTTGTTTCTTGTCTCCGTTTCACAGAATCACCTTTACTATTATCATATCCCCATTTCCTCTACGCGGATCCGGAGTACAAAGAAAAGATTGACGGTCTCAATCCCATCCCTGCTAAGCATGAATCCGAATTTTTAATTGAGCCGGTTAGCTGAACTTTAAAATTCCTTATGAAAATGTAATAGTGATAATATTATACTAATCTATCAAACTTTGATTTGGAAAAATAATGTTTACTATAGAAAACCGGATCAATTGTAGCTGCCGTGCGGAGGTTTCAATTCAACGTAAAGCTCCGACCATTGGAAAATGTTGGCTTCTTTGTAAACACTTCATTTACCATCTTCCCGGTGTTCAACACAGAAAGGGTATTTACTCTCTGTTATGATTACAGGATAAGTAAAGTTGAACTAAATATTGAATGCTTGCATGGTAATTCTTATAGCGGATGATGGTTCCTCAAGAGGAGATAAATCATCTGAAAGAAGATCTCAAAAGGCTGATGGCCAAGGATGAAAAAAGTGAGTGAAACTTTTATTTACTCTCTAGAAGATGCGTACAGCTCTAGTTTCCATCAATAGCTTTTCTGATGCTTGAGTGATGATGAATTTGGGTACTGTGGTTTCAGATTACTACCACCACGAGCACGAACATGATCACAATCATGTTGAGCATCATCAAGAGCAGGATTCAATTGATTCCAATAAATTGTCATCACAGAAAGCTGGAAAAGTTACAACAGCAGAATCTCCAGCCTCAAATAACGAAGCCTTCATAGATAAAAAGAACCACATTCGTTTAGAATCTCAAAAGTCTACGACTGGAAATTCTGCAGATCCTACTGTAGGCTCTCGAATATCAATTTTAATCTCTTTTCTACTTATAACTTCAAAGAGCTATTTTTTGCCCGCTTTGTAAGATAGATCTGTGATAGTACTTTTAATTTGTTTTTGTTGTCCCGTCTTAATAATTCCTGTCGTGATGTATGCATTTCTTTGATAAGGGCGAGGGCTAGTACTAGATTAAAAAGAATGTGCTAAATGTGTGTACATTGAATTTTGAGTTTGAGTTTATTCATCAGGGTCTTCTTTGGGACAAATATGTGTACATTCGTAGTTTTTTCTTTCTCCAAGATGACTTTATTAATTCTGCAGGTAATTTAGAACATGTACCTAGTTATGTCTCCTTCTGTTTGCTTTTTTCTCTGTGACTTGTGCCAATCACTAAAATGTTTCCTAAAAATCATACACGATCATGTTAAAAGTCAAAAGCCAAAAGTATTAGTATTTTTAAGTGAAATAGGCATTGTCCCAACAGTGTATGTCTTCGAAAGGTACAAATGGGGTAATTCTCTAGTAGTAAGTTGTAACTAACAGGAATACAAATAAAACCATTTGAATATTCATATGTGGAAACCCTTGAGGTCTCTTTTTACAGCATCTTTTTCTTCTAATGAAATATAAGTTGTAGCATGCAGGTAGGTATTCTAGTAAAGCATTTACTTTCCCGAACAAAAGGAACCCTATAATTTTCAGTGTTTACATAAGAAAGCACCCCACTGTTAGGCTAATGAAATGAAATATTCAGTGCAATCAGCATTATTGCCAGTTTTCCTCCGTATAATAGTGATGTGATCATATTATTTCCGCTTTCGACATATTATTCAATCACTTCAAGATGCTTTAGCCGATTAAATATTATTAATACAATATCTCTTCGATTGCAAAGATTTAAGTACACCATAAAGCATCATAAGTAATTGAGAAACGAAAAGCAATTTCTTAAGAGGGAATGATGTCATTTCTCATAATACGTTGATTGATACCAGAATTCCATGATTAGACTAAGAATAAGACTAAGAATAGGAATCCAAAACCTAGCATACCTGCGATCCTTTCCCTTGCTTGTTACACTCCTTTATTGTGAAAGATTGACAAAAATTGAATATAAGTTATGACGAGTAATCAATGAGAAAGAAAAGCATAAAAGGGGCTCTAGCAGCGAATGCTCAGCCATTTCAATTCATCTCCGTTACCCTTTGGTAACAAAGTAACACAGCTACACTGCCTAACTGAAAAAAGTTAGGCACAAGTTTCATATACTTTTGCTCTACTCTCCTTTGATTTCCTTTCTCTCGTATCTCGGTTAATCCCAAGGCTAAAAAATCCTCAAAAATGTACGGACTCCTCGTGGAAAACTTAGCATCTTTCATTCGGATACAATGGGGCGAGGGGAAATGGGATATGGTTCGTAAAAGTGCTGGAATCGATGCCCCATCTTTCAGGTAGGATACTGCGTTACGGTGCATGATTTCATAATGTAAGCAACGCTAATGAAAAAAGTTTGGTAAATTAAGTCCCATATTTTTTCATGAAAAAGTATACATCATGTCTACCCCGAAACTCTGCTCAACCGACTTGCTAAAACCGCTTTCCAAGTAATGAAATTCAATATTGTTGTGAAAACTCCTCGTTTTCTGATAAACTTATTTTCGCACTGCATTATCATATTATTATCTGTAATATTGTGTAAAAATACTTGGCGTGCTTGCGAAATTTGTTTGAAGGTTTTGGGTGTGGAGGAAAAACAATTTTTCGAGGCGATGGGTATCTATTTCGTGGAATATGTGGGTCAATACGGATATGATGAGATGCTCACAGTTCTTGGACGACACATGAGGGATTTCCTTAATGGTCTTGATAACTTGCATGAATACCTCAAGTTTTCTTATACAAAAATGCGTGCTCCATCTTTCTACTGCGATAATGAAACTGCGGACGGGTTGAGACTTCACTATCGAAGCAAGCGACGAGGCTTTGTCTACTATGTGATGGGTCAGATAAAGCAAGTACGGTCTTATTATGGGGGCTAGTATCTGTTTAAATTTTGTCAAAATTAGTTCAACATATTCTTTGAATTAGTAAATTATTTCATTTTAACTATTCAAGGTTGCAAGACACTTTTATAACCAAGACTGCGAGATTGCGGTCATCAGCGAAGTACTGGATGGGGAAACTATGCATACTATTTTTCAGCTTACGTTCGACAACAATGCATTTACAGAGGTTATTGTTGTGAAATGATTTCATACTAAACTGAAGAACTGCATGATTTCTATTTTCTGAACATTTATTTATAGGCTGAATCTCTGAAAAGCATGATACGGGACGAACAACAACTTCCAATCCGTGCTTCAATCATTTTTGAGCTGTTTCCATTCTGCATTGTTTTCAGGTAATCCTCCTTGTTGTTTAAGATCTTTTCGACCGTAAATTTAAAAGGATTTTCAGCTGTATTTGGTATTTTATTTTGATGTCATAGCCCTGAGATGGAAATAAAGTTTACAGGACACGCGCTGTTATTAATTCTAAAAGACATTGTGGGCCAGTACATGACAGAAGCTTTTGAGCTTGTCAAGCCTATGATTTCATTTTGTTTTGCAACGGTAAGGAAGCTTTTCCCAGAAAACATCAAAGAAAGAAATTTAAGGTTAATTGTTAAACTACTAACAAATGAAACTCCCGTTTACAATAACTGTCTCCAGATCCTGGACAGACGGAATAACATCTTTGAGTTGGTGACAGTTGCTCCCATTAAAGATGACGACGCTCTAACGGGAGGAAGCTTTGAGCTAGAAAGTGATGATGAAACTGGGACAAGTTTGACACTTCGAGGTTAAACTCGAAATCATTAGATTCTGAAAAAATATCAGAAATATTGCCAAAAAGGTAGTCTAACAACAACTAAATTGGTGATTTTAAGGTCAAATGATGCATATGGAAGAGTGGAACATGATTCTATTTTTAGCCAACCCTGTGATGACTTCAGTAAATGGCTTGGTCGAAGCTGGATTGTATATTAATGATTTGTCCCTCCATGACTGCAGCCGGTGAGAGCTAATTTAAGCTGTAATTTAACTTATTTGTGTCCTTGCATAAGAAACCCTAGACAAATAACTTTTCTCTCATGCAAAAACCAGAGACTTGGTTCTGGCAGGGAAGCAGCAGTCTGTTGAGTTGAAGCTGGCATTAGACCAAGAGCAACAGAAATCCAAGCATTTGGAAGAAAGTATGAGAAAGTTGGACGAGGAAATTAGAAAGACAGATGAACTTTTGTACCAAATGATCCCGAAGCAGGTGGCTGATCGATTGAGGTCTGGAGAAAGCCCTGTAGATACATGCGAGGTACTTCAAGAAAGGAAACAGAAGGGAAAGCTTCTTTTGGACTATTTTTAGACTTTGTAAGGATCTAATTCTTTTCTGATTGGACAGGTATTTGAAATGGTGTCCATCTTATTCTCGGATGTTGTCACGTTCACCGATATCTGCAGTCGTATTACACCAATGCAAGTGGTTACAATGCTTAACCACATGTACTCATTGTTTGACCAGCTAACCGAAAGAAATGGAGTTTACAAAGTAAGGCTACAAAGACTTGATAAAAATATTTTTTTAAAGGACTTTCACTAAGCCTGTAATGCGCTTTGTGACCGACAGGTTGAAACCATCGGAGATTCTTATATGGTTGTTTCGGGTAAGATAGACATTGCTTTTAAAATAATTTTAGACGTGAGTCTCATCCTATTCCGGATGTCTATTAGGAGCCCCGGTGGCAGAGGCAAATCATGCAGAGAGAATCTGCGACATGGCGATGGATATGGTTGATGCCATGCAAGCTATTGTGGATCCATCAAGAGGTATTTTTGGCTTTCAGTGGAACTTTCACTTTAGAAAGGCGAAGATTCAAATATTTTTTTTTTCAGTGGGGGAACCTCTAAAGATAAGAGTTGGATGTCATAGTGGAATGGTTGTAGCAGGCGTTGTAGGGGTACGTGAGTTGAGTGCATGCATATTGAATTCAAGCACTGTAGTCGTATTATGATTTTAAATGTGACGTTTCCAGGTCAAAATGCCTCGCTATTGTCTTTTTGGCGATGCTGTAAATACAGGTTACTAACACAAACAATATATTCGTCACATTGACATTCGGTCATTCTAAACGCAATGTTTCATATTTTAGCATCCCGAATGGAATCCACCAGTGAAGGGAGTCGAATCCAGATTTCCGAGGGCTGCCAAAGTCGCTTGCCTCCGCCGTATTTGACAGAGCTCCGAGGGAAAGTATCGGTAAAAGGGAAAGGTTTGAAACTTCTGTGATAAAGTAGATTTTAAGTACTTATCCCTTGAATAAAATAGGGAAGATGGAATACGTGTATATTGATTTTTGTTTATTTAATAGGTGAAATGAACACTTACTGGCTAATGGGTAGGGAAAACCGGGCACCCTTGTCTAAAGTAAATACAAAGTCCTTCAACTGGAATGCCCCGCAGTCCAGCAAGCAGAAATCTCTGAACGCACAAATGAGCAAGCAAAGCAGCATTCTATCGGAAGACATAAAATCAGACACGGCAGGGCTTGTAAAAGGTAATCCAAAATATTGCTTTAATATTGCACACTTTCTACATCAATTAAGTGTAGGACTCCTGTCTGGCTAGATCATGATCAAGGAGTACTGAATCCCCTTCTCCAACTACGAAATAATAAAAAAGAAGCAAAGAAATTAGTCAGACAACTAACGACAGTTGGCTCTATTAGCAGTAGTTTTAACCTTGTGTAGACATTAAAAAAACAACATCATCTGAGAAAAAAATTGAACCAAAAGACTCCTTTAATGAACCCGTAGAAATGACCGGAGAGGCTGCTGAAGCTGGTGCACCCGTTGTGAAACCGATAGGAAAAACATCCTCTGCTTTCGCTGCTCGACAAAACTTTAAGCAATCCATTCCCAGCAACTTTTCTGTTGCTTCCGATGTATCTCTCTCGTCATCAAAGGCAACTCCACAAGTAAAGCCCTCCCTAGCATCAGTTGTCCAAACAGTAATAGAATCAGTTCCGAAAAATGAAAATCTTTCCATTTCTACTCCAACCTCTGCTACTCCTACGGAGAGTTTAGACAGCAAAATAGCATCTAGAAGGCCGTCCATCTTCCAAGATTTGGTCAGATCCGTCTCTCCCACATCTACTCTCGTTCCATTGCTACAGTCTGGAAATGTGGGTGAAACTACTTCCGTTTCGAATACGAAGAGTGTGACCAACCAAGGGAAGATGGAAGCTACTACTGTTTCTACTGTTGATTCAGAAATATTAAGTATACCTTCGAATGACAATGTAACTAGAAGACCATCTACTCCAAGAATCATTGAAAGTACTAAATTTGGTACCATTATCCAATGGGATAATGCTGGTAATGTACCACAAACTGGAATAGTAAATGCAGGAGTAGATGTCAAAGGTCCTATTGATAGTGTAGGGTCTGGTTTTACAACCATTACCTCTGATAAAAATTTACTTAGTCCTACAGACATCCCTGAAGTTCCAGCTGTAACTGAGTTTGAAAAATTTATTGAAAACGGTGAAGATATGAAAATTATTAATTTCTCTAATCTGCCTAATACATTTTAAATGGAATGGTACATTGAAATTTTTATACGGTTTAGGTATACCAATTCCAACCGAAAGACGAAAGTCCAGATTAATGGAAGGAATCAATGGGATTCGTCAAGAGAGTCAGCAATGGAAAAATAAAATTCGTGATAAAAAGCTCTCAGGATTGTCAATTGATGGCATGTCGGATTTGGGTTGTAGCGAGTTTACGGCTAAGCAGAAAGAAATTATAAGTCAGGCTTGCAATTTGCTATAATTAATTTCATGTGTAGTCAATTATATCAAAGAAATTGAAGTAATTTTTTGTCCCAGCGTATTTGGGTCAGGAGGTTCCATAATATTATTAATGAATTGTTATGAATACGTACAATTATAATTCTAATTATGTACCAATCATCCTTCAAGTAGCATCCATCCATGGAGGTTTTTGGCTCAAGAATTTTTTCTCATATAAAAATAAAATCCATTTCAAAACAAACGGATTTTAAAAAAAAGTGTAGATTATAAAATAATTAACAAAAACCGTTTTTTGGCATTATCGAGGGTTTTTGTTTCTTAATCTAATAATGATACTTCTGCATTTAAATTTTAAAAAATCAAGAACACGTTAAAAACTTATTCCAAACCTTAAACAGTGAGCTTTGATTGAAATGCTACAGGAAGCTGGTCAAAAAAGCAAAACTCGCTCAAGATGATGTTGAAATTGAAAACCAGACCAAACTCAACCCTTCTTGAATTATAAAAGGTCAATCGTTCTTTTAATATTGGTGTATAGGGCTTTCATCATTTCCTGTTTCGTTTTTGCATGAAATTAAATAACTAACGCAGTGTCTACTTTTTATCGCTGCATAAAAATCTGAGACTGGGCTACGAATAGGACTTCACTTACTTAATTGAAATGTGTCTCTAATACGTACAGAAAGCAGTTTACCATTAAAAAGACCAGCTACGAATAACGTCAACTTTAACCAATCTCGATCCGCTTCAGTCAGGACCACCACTCGATTCCAAAATGTGACTCCATTGATTACTACTATCAATCACTGTGAAATCCCTCCATATAATAACGAAACATGCCAGTCAGCTTAGAAGCAGTTCATAGTTCAGAGATGCCATATTCCTACGCTTTCGAAAGGAAATTAATTATCACCCAACTATAAAGCGTGTGCACGCTTAATTATTCTCTTCGCTCATAAGTTTCTGCCACATTAGCTACCCTATTATGTTTGGATGGGCTATGGAATTTAAATGCTTGACATGCTACGATCGTACGACATACGGATCCATTCGCTTTTGTCAATTGGATTATTTGATTCTAATCTATTCTACCCAACCCAACTAATGTTTATTAGAATGCTGGAAAACGCTTTTGGGAGAAAAAGAACAAAAACATTTATCTAATGACAATGAAGCTCTCTCCTTCTATAAAAGAGACTCGGAGAACATCTGAAGTGACCAGAGGCTTTTCATGGCTTGCTCATGAAACTAAACCAGTACAAATTCATACTCCGAAAATATCTATCATCTACCTATCTTTAGTTTAGTTAGTTAATTTAAAATTCAATTAAAACTAAAATTTACGAAATAAAAGCCTGGCTAAAATGTACGGCCTACTTTTGGAAAATTTGGCCACGTTCATTAGGAGTAATTGGGGAGAGGGAAAGTGGGAGTCCGTAAGACGGCACGCTGGGATTGACACTATTGCTTTCTCAATTCATCACGTTTATACTGAAACCCTTATACAGCGCCTTGCTCGGAGTGCCTTTCAGGTTTTATTTTTAAAGAATTTTTAGGAAGACTAAAATGAAATCCTAAAGTGAGATAAGCATTATTTGGAATTATTCTTCATGTTTCAGGTACTAGGGGTGGGTGAACGAGAATTTTTTGAAGCTATGGGAGTATATTTTGTCCAATATGTGAGCCAATATGGTTACGATCAAATCCTTTCGGTTTTGGGACGCCACTTGAGGGACTTTCTAAACGGTAAGCATTTATAATTTTTGCCCGTGGTGGATATATGAAAAAGTATTCCAATCAAGGTTTGGACAATCTTCATGAGTATTTAAAATTCTCATACCCGAAAATGCGAGCACCATCTTTCTACTGCGATGATGAGACCGATATGGGATTGAAACTTCATTATCGTAGCAAACGGCGAGGGTTCGTGTACTATGTTATGGGACAGATTAAGCAGGTTTCGTGGACTTTAATAATTGTTGAGAAAAAGTTTCAGAAAGGTTCCTTTAGAGAAATAAACGACACATGAATAAATATTTGGTTTCATATAACAGGTCGCAAATCAATTTTACAACCAGGAGTGTGAGATTGAGTTACTCAAAGAGGAGCTTGTTGGGGAGACGATGCATGTAATTTTTCAATTAACTTTTGACAACAGTGCATTCACTGAGGTAAATTTCCAACAAGAGATGACAATTCTTCACGTCTCCAGTGTCACATCATATATAGAAGGAAAGGCTTTATAAACGAAAAAGTCGAGTATACCTTACATTTAATTGTGCATTTCCTACTAGGCTGAAGCAATTAAACGTATGATTGGACAGGATCTGAGACTCCCTGTTCGAGCTGCAACTTTGTTCGAACTTTTCCCATTCTGTATCGTTTTCAAGTGAGTCAACAATTGTACTCCGCTTATGCTTCATAAATTTCTGTACAATTGCGTTTAAGTTTACTTATTTGTTTAGCTGCCAAATGGAAATAACGCATACTGGGCACGCCTTAATGGCAATAGTCAAGGACTTGATTGGGCAAATAATGACGGGTATCTGCTAATTTTATCTCTATTCTCTTGAATGATGAAATGTAGGCCATGCAATTTTAAGTCAATACAGGAATTCATGCATTCTTTCTTTGCAGAGGCTTTTGATATGACCCGACCACTTATTCCATTTTGCTTTGCTGAAGTGAGATAATTGAATTATAATTCCTGCATAATTTTGAGAAAAAAACATTTTTTCATTCTTTGGTAGATCATGCAAAGGAGAAATAATATATTTGAGCTTCTAACAGTAGCACCCCTTCATGATATCAACCACTTAAAACCATGGTCCGAGGGTGAGCCTCTGGAAGAGCAAAATGAAACGGAGGGGATTAGGCTTCGCCTGCGAGGTGTTATACATAAAGCTATATGTGAACTGAAACTACGGATGCAAATCATTGAAATTGATTAAATTATGTCTAAACTATATGATATGAAGTATAATTTAAACTCATTATACTTAGCATCTTTATTTCAATAACAGGGCAAATGATGTATATGGAGGAATGGAATATGATGTTATTTCTCGCCAATCCAGTTATGCCTGATTTGAACAGTTTAGTAGATGCTGGCTTATTTATCAACGATCTTTCACTGCATGATTGCAGTCGGTGAGAAATTGAAGGTTTTCCACTTGGTCCAACCTTAAAGTATGAAATGATTTGATTATAATTACACCCACAAAACTAGAGATTTAGTCCTCGCTGGAACCCAGCAATCAGTAGAGCTTAAGCTTGCGCTGGATCAAGAACAGCAAAAATCACGAAAATTGGTAGAAAGCATGAAAAAACTGGATGAAGAAATGAGACGGACCGATCAATTGCTTTATCAAATGATTCCTAAGCAAGTTGCAGATCGGATTCGAAAGGGTGAAAACCCAGTAAATACTTGCGAGGTAACGCGTCTGTGACCCATTCATACAGAAAGTAGTTACTACACAGGAATAACATATTGGTAGTATAGCATACAATTACTTGTATTTTTCAGACGTTTGAAATAGTATCTATTTTATTCTCCGACGTCGTAAACTTCACTGATATTTGCAGTAATATCACTCCGATGCAGGTTGTAACCATGTTGAACCATATGTATTCCCTTTTTGATCAACTTACTGAAAGAAATGGGGTGTACAAGGTAATTAATTTTGAATAGTAACGTTACTCATTTCTGTGAAGTCAGTATTGCATGAATTATGAATCGTTATAATGATACCTCATATTTTATGTTCCTCTTGCATGCAATGATTAGGTTGAGACTATAGGGGATTCATATATGGTTGTATCAGGTTTATTTATATTTCATTAATGAGTGTCTCTATGATGAATCCTATTTAATTTATTAAAATCAAGAGACTTTCAATTATTTTAGGGGCTCCTATTCAAGACTTACGCCACGGGGAACGAATTTGTGAGATGGCTTTGGACATGGTTGATGCTTCCGAAGCTATTCAGGACCCTTGTGAAGGTGAAGCCTTTTAAAATAATTTATTTGCCAAATGTAGGATTTTGTAACCCTATCTTTTGTCCATGCCAATTCAGAGGATAAAGGATTGCGGATCCGTGTCGGGTGTCATTCTGGAACTGTTGTTGCTGGCGTTGTTGGAGTAAAAATGCCCCGTTATTGTCTTTTTGGTGATACGGTTAATACGGGTAAGGTTTTAACACAGGTACCTTTTACAACAACTAAATTCAATATAGAAGATTCAAAAATATGCTGATTGTATTCTACATTGTAAGCTTCAAGAATGGAGTCAACTTCTGAAGCTGGAAAGATTCAAATTTCTGAAACCTGTAAAAATCTTTTACCTGCAATATATGATGTTCAATCACGAGGAACAGTTTCTGTAAAAGGAAAAGGTTTGTCGTAAAAATGATTTGAGTGTAAAAATTGATGTATACTACGTATTCTAGATTATTTAGCTTTCTACCTTCCTAACTAAACCTCATTTGTTAGGCAATCTGAACACATATTGGTTGCTCGGGAGGGATTCAAGAGTGCCATTGTCAAAACTACATAGCAAATCCATCGTTTGGACAGCCCCTGAATCTTCATCAGTTGCTGAAGTGATGATAATGGCTTTATCTCAAGATAACGCAGCACAAAGCAACGGGTTAGATCCAGGTGGGGAAGAAAATATGCAATCTCAGGAGAGTAATGTGATTGTCTAATCAAGCCTTCAGGAGAGTTGCATGCACCCTTAAACCTTTATTGCAATGTAAATTGGCCTAATGAAAGTCACAACTTAGTTTGTCTTAAACCTTTGAAATTAAACTACGGTGAGGGATTAAAAGCACACCTTTCTTTGTTACAGGCCCGATTCAACGGAAACCTAGAGTAATGCCAAAAAAAGTTCACCCGTGTATATGGAAAAGTGCTTTTCATCACAGCCATAAAACAAAACCTTCACAGCATCCTCACTTATCCTTTGGGAGGGCATCAAGTTTGGAACCAAATGATGCTATCTTACAGGTAAAAAATATGTACTTTTCAGTCAGGCTACCTTTCCACTTCAACCTCTAGTAGGTAACTTCGAGTGGGGGCTGAAAAAGGGGTAGAGGGGTCCGATGTCCAAGTCCAACCCTTGTAAACCAGAGGACGAAGTTTTGTGGAGTCATTATAGAGTCATATTTAGAGGATTCGTTAAAAATACTAAACGTAGTACCGTCAATAGTACTTCGTATAGCGTCCTTGCCATTCATTCCTTCTTTTTAAATAATCAGTACTAGTTTTAGTACGTAGCATTTAGCATCACTAAATATTAACACGCAGCAGAAATCACCATTTTACTTTTTAAATTGCTTAAGAGTTTTGAGTAAATACAAAAAGGGTGTTTAAAAGGTAACGGTATTAAACTGTAAATTATATGAAAAAGGCCTGGTTTCAGACAAAGGTTCTCCTTTTTAACCTGTTTGTTGTCAACATTAAGCAGGTAAAAAAATTAATACGGTTTCCAAATGCGATCTATGTTTGGTTTTGGCTTCGAAGAATGCCTATCCTGTCCACCGTGAATGTTCGTATCACCAGCAGGTTTATTTTCGCACGTGCACTCTATATAGTTGGCTGAATTTGTCACACGTTCGTCCGTCCACAGTAGATTTGACGCCAAGCTCTTTACTACGCCCAGGTTAATTGATTGGTGGACAGGGGCGTTAAACCCGATGACCAGTTGGTTGGCTTTCTGTTCGACCTATACATTAAGTTCTGTTAGACTCAAACAGATATTTAAATGATCAAATAACTTCAAACCATGGCAAATCGGACACCCCATAAAGCCAAGGTCTCCGGTGGTACAATCAGGTCACAGTTACGGGTGATGCAGTCCCCTACGTCGGTTCCAAGCAGTTCGTTGAGCCGCTGGTAGAAAAGTTCCGTGTCGTCTTTGAAGATTACGGTCCTAAATAGTATCATGTACTATATCTCAGCTTGTGCATGAAACATTACCCTAACTCATTAAATCCAACATGATTGATTTGTGATGGTTCAGAAAAAAGAACTTACCACATCTTTGCCCCGTCAGTTTCCCTGACATACTCTACAAATCCGAAGTGCTGTACTTCTTGGTGTACAGAACCCGCACTACCCATACCTGGTATATTAACTCGCTTTTAGAAGTGATCATTATTCACTCAAACTCTTTACTAGACTGGTTGACACTAGCTAATACGATCGTTCTCATGCATGGAGTTTGAGCGTAGTAAGTTAACATGGCTTACCTCCAATTAAACATTGGGCACTGATTATGCCTTTCATAAGTGTCATGAACTCCGGATCACGCTTTACGTATTTCGAATGACACATTAGTGGATTGTAAACTTGGAATAAAGGGTTATTTGGTCCATCATAGTCCAAATCCACTTTATATTGGAACTTGCTCCCACTTCCAATCATGTTGTATGCTTTATTTACATCTTTTTCGATAGTCATAGTCGGGTATATGCTTGCATGCCTGAAATTAAAATCAATTTCATCAGATTCAAGAGCTTTCTTTACCTGTCAATTTCATACACAAATAAAGTATAGGAATCTATAAGTTTCGTTTTAGGGCTTTGAATTTTGAATGATGGGCCCAGAATGGCCCCGTTAACCTTCTTTCATTGTAGAACTGCTTGACCGTGACTGGTTTGTCCAGAAACGTCTTCTCGTTTAGTTGAAGCTGATATATTTCCGAGTTGTCGGGTAGATCCCTCTTTTTCATAAACTGCAAAGTGTTGAAGTAATTTATTTTAGTACGCCCCATAGAAGGAACGTTCAAGCAAGCTTTATCTTGTGGGTCAAAATCCAAGAACAGTATTCCAGTTTGTCGCTCCAATGAATCCTCGGGTAGGCCAAGGAATACGTCCTGATACGTTACTAAAGTTGCATGAATGCATGGTGGGCTTATCCTTAGTGCTTCGATACTCTGCGTTTGCATTTGCCAGCTTGGAGTTGCCATTCTAAAACTCAAGAATGCATTTATAGTGAGTCTTGTTGTTATATTTATATAGATGCATCATGCATGGAAATTTCATTAATTATACAATAAAGATGCAAACGGGCTTGTGTTGTGATGTGAATTAAAGTCGGGTGACACCCGGGTACATTTTTGCATGGGCAAAAAACATCGACACAGAAAATATTGACAAACGTTAGCCTATGCAAAATCATGTAAAAATCGACTTGTATAAAAATATGGAATATTTAAAGATGACCATGCCATGCCTGGATGGAATATAATATGTCTGATAGTTTAATACGATTCCACGCTTTGCATATGCATGCATTGCTAGCTTTTAGTAATTCTAATTAATATATCTGACTGAAACCATGGTCCAAGTTTCATATATTTACTAGTACAATTTGCTTACCTCCTCAGAAGCTCTTTATGTTTAACCAAACAAAGTAAATTAGTTTAAAAAATGAGAGAATTTTACGGATAAATCTTCAATAGTGCTGGGAAAACCTTAGCTAGATTAGGTAGGATCGAGTTGGGTAAACCTCCACTTAAAAAGCCCACAAACAGGTTTTTTTTACTTGAAAAAGTACTGAGAACTCATTTGTTGCTTAGACTTTCCATTTCCATGGGCAATGCAAACGCTTTGATGGACATGCATACTGCCGAAGTCTCCCAGACTCCCACCCTCCTTTCCCTGATCTTCAAGGGTATGGGTCCTTTGGATTTGGAAGCGATACTCTAGTCTAATTCTCGAAAACGTTAGATTAAGGTCGAAATGGAAAGGTAGCCTGGCCAAGAGATTCATTTATGCATCTCTTTACTCTCAAATTCAATTGAAAGGTGCTGAAACAACTTCCGGCTGCACCTAATACAACTACAACTTCTGGTATACGAGAAACCCATGAACCAAGAATGAGAAATCACTTGTTAGGAAAGCATCAGTCTTTATGCGGGGAATCACTCAAGACGGTTTATGAAGCTACAGCATTATTGAAACCCGAAAATGCCCTTTCGAATGTCTATGTGTCTGCAAAAGCTAACGCTTCGTCTTCTAACCAATTTATTGGCAAGCATCCGGTTGCGAAGATGTGGTCCAAAAAGTTTCTTCCTAACTGCATATTCGTTGCGGTAGATAATCCTAATTCAGATACAGTAGATATTTCCCACGAAAGTCAGTTAAAAAATCCTCCCGAAGTACCTCGTCAACCTAATCGACCATTAAAAAATGCTAGATCTCAGTCTCTACCTTTCAGCGATCAAATCTGCCCCGTGTTGATGGAAGTACAGGGTCAATCTTACAATTTTGCTGCACAGAAATCAAATTCAACAAAATTTAATAGATCTAATAGTAGCACTTGTAATTTGAATTAGAAGCAACGCTTTAAACATACTGTATAACTATTATCTATTATAATAAATCCATGCATGTTATAACCTCTATAGCGAAATGTAAGCTAGCGTCAAAAGGTTTAAAAAGCTACCCTACGTACTAACTTATGAAATACGAAGTTAAGCGCATAATGTACACAAATTAATTAATTTTATGATAAGAAATGATGGGTATTCTCGTGTTAATGTCATTTTATTAGTTGACTTCACTCTCCTTGAACAATCCGTCTGGGGGGAAATTACAGCCTTTTTGCTGAATTATTTCTGCAGCCGCCCATAAACCGTATTTAATGCACAAGTCTATTCGCTTTTCTTGTAAAAGTCCAACTAGTAAACCTGTTATTGTTGTTAACTCTTGTAAATGTAATTACTTATAAAATAAAAATGAAACCTATGCGTATTAAACCCTGTATTACGTACCTCCAGCAAAAGCATCCCCTGCGCCATTTGTGTCAACAATGTTACTACTTGAAACGGGAATTACTTCAAATTCCTGAACTTCTGATGAATTTCCTTCATAAATGTACAGGATATTAGGGTGGATTCCGGTGAAATATGCATTATAAAAAGCAACAATTGGCATACCTGAGGCTACTAGAATACTTCTCTTTCCTCTGGTAACAACCACAAAACGTTCTCCAGCAACTTTAGGTAACTGAGATAGCCATTTAGAAATTTCATAGCAGTCCTCAGCCAGAAACCCGTTTACTTTTTCATGTAACGCAATAATTTCCTATAAAAGACCCCAAAAAGGTATCATGCCGTTGGAAATGCCTGACTTTTACATCTTCCCTTACGTTCATTATTATACTTACCGACTCGTTTCCAATAAGGATATCTACAAAGGGGAATATCTCTGCAATATCTTTCGCGAAATAAGAAGCCACCCATACAGCATTTATGTTTAGAACAACTGCACATGACAATCTGTGCAAGCTTGGATATCTCGCCACCTCAAATGCAGTTTTTGGGCTTACTTTTAGAAAATATCCCTGAAAGTTAGAAACACTTTCATCAACATACCTTTTATAAATATCCATTGAAAAAGACCTATGCTAATGTAAATGATGACGCTTAACCGAAATGTAAATCGCCCCCGCAGACTGTAGACAATGATATCCTGGAGATGCCATGAAATCAGTGTGGTTAAAATGTAATGCTGCGCCAAGATGAGTTACAAGCGTTCTAGTGTCTCCACAAACCAAGACTGCACACCGTCCAGTGGGCTTATCATTGATAACCTGATGCCTTAAAGATATTCCTTGCTTTTCCAAAGAACCCAGAAGCTTTACAGACATGTCATCATTTCCAACGGCCCCAACAAATACAGTTGAACCCGGTGTTCCCAACATCCACTATCGAGGAAGGATTTTGCAATCTTTCCAGTTAACTTTCATAAAAACAAGACATACTACAAGTAGTCAGGATCTGTCGTGTATTTTACAACAACTACCTGTGTAACTCTTATCGTATTCAAGCCGCACCCACCCGGAGAGTACTTTACTTGAAAGGGGTCCTCCAAAACCTCATGAAACATAGCATCATGCCTAATTCCAGCTAATTGAGTGCTATCAGGTTGTAGGTCATATTTACATAGAAACTCTTCGGATACCGGGACCACAAGGTCAATTAAGAAGTTCCCCAGGCCGTAAATTACCTTATCCCTGCAGTAAAAATAAATGTATGCAGATATCATTTCCAATATCCTCTAAAAAATCAATTCATCCAAATGCATAAGTATATGCGATGCTATTACGAAATTACGATGCTTCACAAATCCAAGCGCAAATGTCCATAATCCCACAGAGACAGAGACCATGAATAGCAAGCCCATAGTAGGTTATTCAAACCCATTCATAGTGTAGCAAAACTTGCAAAACCATCTAAAGCAAGCATCCGTTCAGGCAAAATGTATCGTAAATGGTAGCTACAAACCTGTTCATCAGAGTGGGTGTGGTTGTCATATTCGTAATGTCAAATCTTAGAAACTCAGACGCTGAAACTGAAACGCTGGAACTCGGACGCTGAAACTCGGACGCTGAAACTTAGACTCTGAAACTGAGACGCTGAAACTCGACGCTGCTGAAACTCGGACGCTGGAACTCAGACGCTGGAATCGGATGCTGAATCTTAGACTCTGAAACTCGGACGCTGAAACTCAGACGCTGAAACTCAGACGGTGAAACTCGGACGCTGAAACTCAGATACTGAAACTCAGACGCTGAATCCAAGACGCGTAGCGCTTTCTCCAGCACTCCCTTCCTGCAGGCGGGAAAGTTGAGACGCGGAGAGCTGAGAGCTGTGCTAAGGACAACAACGACGGCGGCTCACTTCACCTTTCAAAATCCGGTGTGCTCACGAATTTTTTACAATCCAAAAAATTAAGTTTATTTTTTATTAATTTTAAACTTTTAATTTGATTTATTTGGATTGGATTTACTTTCGGAAGAACCTCAGTCCTTTTGTAAAATTAAAGAAGAAAGGAAGGAGGAATACAGATTGCAAAACGTGGAGTAGTACCGGATTATTAAAAGGGTAGGGATTATTTATTAATTCTAAACCTATATAAGCTTTTAAAAATCAAATGAATTTGACGGAATCCTGGTCTCGAATTCTAGATCTGTTCATCCTTGTTTTGATTTTTTAAATGTAATTAAACAATTAAACGTCAACAATTAATTTTACTCCATCTGTTTCCAGGATTAAATCCATCGAGAAGAGGGTGTTGAGTATGGGGAAAATGGGAAAAAATCGGGTATGTGTGTCGTAATTCTGTGTTTTAGTCAATTATTATTATTATAATCCGAAACTGTAATTTTCAGTAGACGTTTTTGAAAATCTATTTATTTTATTTTTTTCAGAAGAAGATGCGAGGACCTGGAAAAGGTCAGTGGAAAGAGAAGGAAGGGGAAGGGAAGGGAGTGAGGCTTAATTACGAAAGCACTGTAAAGGAGAACTTGAATTATGAGAAATATTACAAGGTAAGTCATCATAATTAGGCATTAAAAATGTATTTTAGTTACAGATCCTTTTATAATAAGTAATGAATGTTTGTTTTGTTGCTTGATGCAGATTCAAAAAGTATGTCCGGAGGAGGAATGGGATGAAATGATGACGGCTTTGAGAACAAGTCTACCATCGTCTTTCCGTATTACTGGATCAAAATCGGAAAGTAAAGTGATGCTGGATATAATTGAAAACCGTTTAATTAAAGATGCTTATATGGCAGCGAAACATGATGGTCAGGATATAAAATCATTTCCTTTACCCTGGTAAGTCATTGGTTTTGTTGGTCTCGTAAATTCTAAGAAGAAGGGTGTATGTCAGAATTTGTTGAGACCTTTGTTGATTTAGGTATCCTAATAAATTAGCTTGGCAGCTAAGTCTCACCAGGAATGACATTAGACGGAATGAAGCTTACTTGCGGCTGCATAACTTTTTGATATCTGAAACAGAAAGTGGAAATATTAATCGACAAGAAGCTGTGAGTATGATTCCTCCGTTGGCTTTAAAGGTTGAGCCGCACCATAAAGTAAGATTTTTTGACGGAAATAGAAATACCGAAATATAATTCTAACATTATTGGTTAATGATTACTAAAGGGTATTATTTATACGCTCAACTATTACTAAGTTCAATCAATATCTTATAGATACTAGACATGTGTGCTAGTCCTGGTTCTAAAACTGCCCAGATTATCGAAATGCTTCATTCTGGTGATGGTGCAAATCCACCCACTGGCTATGTAGTTGCCAATGACGTGGACAACAAAAGGTGCTATATGTTGGTTCATCAGGGTAAACGACTTCAGAGTCCGGCTTTCATTGTTACCAATCACGATGCTAGCCAATTTCCAAATGTTTTTATCACTGACGATACTTCAGGTAAATTCCAGCCTAACTTGCATGTATCATCATTTAGCATTTCGTAGTTTTAAAGCTGAAAATGTTTCATTTAGTGAGCGGAAAAAAGAAAATGAAGTTCGACAGAATTCTTTGTGATGTGCCCTGCTCTGGAGATGGAACTATACGAAAAAATGTTGACGTGTGGAAAAAATGGTCACCTTCTAACGGTCTTTATCTTCACCAGTAAGTTTTATAATTACTACTCTTTGGTCACGGGAGATAAAAATTTACTACATTTGAATTATTTTGGTATTGTGATAGATTGCAGCACCAAATCCTAAGAAGAGGATTAGAGTTGTTAGAAGTTGGAGGCCTGTTAGTTTACTCAACATGCTCCTTGAATCCTATAGAAGATGAAGCAGTTATATTCAGAGCAATCAAAGAGTCTGAAGGAGCAGTGGAGCTACGCGATATTGATCTACCTCATTTGAAACATAGGAAAGGATTATTCACTTGGAAAGTTTGTAACAGAGATTTGGAGTTTTATGATACGCCGAAAGATATAGCTACTAGATGGGTAACCACTATCCGACCTTATGTATTTCCCCCGACAGAAGAAGAAGCTAAAGCTGCACATTTAGATAAATGGTAAAAACTTAATAAAGCCATCAATTTGCATCAACATGCTGCATAGAGATGTATACTAATTAAAATTATGGTTATTTTTATGTTAATGTAGTATAAGAGTTTTACCACATCAGCAAGATACAGGAGGCTTTTTTATTGCACTGCTTTCAAAAACCAAGTCCCTGCCTTCAGAATCTTCGGAGATTCCCTCCAGTGGTACGTTCATTTGGAAACCATCACCACTACTTTTCTAAAAAAACATGTTCGGACAAACTCTCGAAGGTAAATTTTTTTCATTTTCAGATGCTTTAAACGTTGTCGAAGAGCCAAAAAGAGGCAGACCACCACCAAAAAAGAAAGCAAAAATGTATCAGGGCTTTAAGGAAGATCCATTCATTTTTATGCAAGATGACCATCCGATATGGCCCAACATTAGGTATCAAAAGTTAACATTAACATTAACGAATGAAATGAAAATGGCTTCTTGTTCGTTTTATTCTTAAACTAATGTAAATGTTCAGGGACTTTTATCAGCTGGACGGGAAATTAGATAGTACCCATTTTCTAAGACGTACTAAGGAAGGCAAAATCAAAAATCTTTATCTTACAACAAAATCTGTAAGAGATTTTGTGCTGTGTAACGACTCTGCTGTCAAGGTATGTTTAAAACTCATTCGTTTTTAGTGAATTTTGTAGACTTTTAGTGATCTATTAAAGTATAACTAACCTATATAGATTATCAATGTTGGAGTGAAAACTTTAGCTAGAATCGACAATAAATGGAGTCCTTGTGAGTTTCGATTGTCACAGGAGGTTAGTATAGTTTAAACATAAAAGCTGTAGCCGAATGAAAGCATTAGTAGTAGTCATTAATGATAAGTTATCCATTTGAAATGTAGGGGCTACCTTCTCTGTTCCCTCATGTGCACGGCCGAAAAATTACCGTAACAAAGGAAGATCTCATCATGATGCTGCATCAAAATGAAGATGAAAAAGCGCCAGTAATGGATGTGTTTTCAGATCATACGAAGGAGCAAGTAGCAAAGATTGACCGTGGCAGTCTCGTTCTGGTTGCTGATGTAGAAGTTGACGAGGGATCACCAGGATGCCGTCTTGAACTGGTTGGTTGGAAAGGTCACAACTCTTTAAGAGTGTACATTCAGAGAAATGAAAGAATGCACTACTTGCGTTTGTGTGGGGTGAACGTATCTAAATACGGTACGAGAATATTAATTGGATTGGAAACCACATGTAAAGCATTAAATAGATGCTGTCATTTAGTGGTCGTTACATTTTTGAAATTCTTAGAAGTCAACAAGTTCAAAGATAAAGACGGTTCTCCATCTGAAGCTACTGATGAAATTGAAATTACTGGAGGTAAAGTCGAGACCGGCGGGACGGAAGTCGACCAAGACACAAAACCAGCTAGCAACTAATTTTATAGTGAACAGTAATTAGTTTGCAGAATCGTAATTTTTTATTCCACTACTTAAGATATATATATTTACTGTGAGATAATAATTTTACAAAGAGTAATTAAAATCGCAAGGGTAAGATAACCTTACATCGTTTTTGCTACAGCAATTTTTGAATCTGCAGTTCCGTAATATATATACCAGCTTCCTTTATAACTGACTAAACCCTCTAAAAATACAACGTTGTTAACCTGACCTATCACCTCGTAATCCTTGTCTGGGGTCATGAAATAGTCTTCCGAACGTCGAAGAACTTCCACAGGATTTGTTGCGTTCAGCAGAATTTGGCCAGCAGAATAAGTTCCTTCGGGTAGCCGAGGATCGCCACCTTCTTCTGGCTTTTTGTTCCGACTATTATAAATGAGCAGTATTCCATCATCTCGTATAAAAGCTTGCGGTCCGGGTTCAACCAAATCACTATCAAACTTTCCAGATCTCGGTCCAAACACGATAGTTAAATTGAAGTCCGTAGCTCCACCATTTATGTTGTCTACGACGGGAGTCCAGTCGATTAGATTTTCTGAGTATGCCAAGTATATATTTGTGTCCCCCCAGTACATCCAATACTTTTCATTAATCTTTGTTGCTATAAACTTGTCTCCAACTTGCGTCGTCACGATCGAGCCAGACTTGGACCACAAGTCTATAAAGCTTCCATTATCTGCTATCCGGAATACAGGACCATATTTTATCCATTCTTTAAGGTTCCTCGAGGAGGCAACCAAGAGTCTTGCCGTTTCTCCATCGTAGGCTGTATATGTCATGACGTAGTTTCCATAACTGTCTTCTACAATCCGAGGATCTTCGCATCCTCCCTCCCATTCGTAATTTGTAACGGTGTCATTTTCAGGGTAGAATATTGGTTCAGGCATTCTATCGAAAGTGAGACCATCCGTACTAAGGCCTAGTCCTACGCGAGATGTTCCACCATAAATTCCTACATCATCCTCGCCCCTGTATAACAAATGAATTGAACCGTTTCGCACTAGAGCTGTTGGATTAAAAACGTCTTTGGCTTCCCAGTAAACATATTCTTGACGGACGGGACAGAAGAATGTCGTGGAGTTAAGGGGCTCTAAAATTGGATTCACATGATCTTGCTTTATAAACGGTCCCAGTTCCCATGCTAAAAGATTACAGAAAGTGTATGCATTTTATGCTTAGTGTTTGGTACAGAAAGTTCAATTATAGCCTCAAATTATAGAAACAGAACAGAACTACAAGTTACCTTCAGCTGCACTTGTTGAGAAAGTAAACTGAACTAGCAATACTAGTGTAGTGATTATAAATGCCTTTGGGTTTTTCATTTTCATGGTTTAAAAGATGATGAGATGACTTTCATTTAGTAAAGTCGTCAGATGAATGTGCTAGTTTACCAATCAGTCTCGCCCTGATTGTAAACCAGAACGCTTTGATGATAATTTAGAAAATGCTACAGAATATAATCAAGCACATATTTAATTCACATTAATCGTTGACAATAATTCTTTAATATTTTGAGAATGAGAACAATGTGAAGTTTCATTTTGTACATGCTTCTGTCCGTTTTTATCTGGAAACTACTGGGTAATATTTAACAAGCAAAGATAAAAACATTTTTGATTGTCCTCGTATTTTTTTCTGATCGATTTATTTGACGTTTAATCTGATATAATTTCAAATTCAACCAAGTTGCTCATCATTCATCAATATGAACAAGTATTTGTCCAGTATCAAGGCACACACGTCAAGTTATTGAGATTTTTTGCATGCAAGGATTGATGATTGGATTTGGATGGAACATGTAATAATGTCTTAGAAACCGTGTTATCTTTTGAATGACATTCTAATGACCATATTTTTCTGAATATCGGTTTCAAATCATATGATACATTGTATTCTTCAACTTTTTTTTTATTTTTTGGCTTCCTAATTCACTAGTGTAGAAAAATGAATGAATTATTTCTGAACATCCATGCAAAACGATCCAGTGGGAATCATTCCAGAAGTAGTAGTAAACCCGAACAAAGCTTCATTGCATACCTGAGAAAAGGGGACGTGGAAAGGGAAAAGGGACGAGAAAAAGATGACATAAAGGTCCGGATTTATAAAGATAAGCTAGTAGGCTCCCCTCCTGCTGGAAGCCCAAGAAACCTAAACGAGTCGAACCGACTAAATAGACACTTTAAGGACAAACCATGGAGAAACCAGGGATCCCATATGAAAGTTTCAGAGACCCATGCAGCATTCAGGGTACCCGGTGTAGATGTTCCGATACCGTTACCAGACGCGGCCCGTGGACCACACTTGTACCATGTTCCGGTGTATCGAAATCGTCCACCCGTACATAAACCTCCTCCAGACCTCTTTAATCCACTAAGAGAAGAAGACGTCTACGCCAAGGTGAATGAGATGAAACGAAGGGTTTTAAGAGGGGAAAATGTCCCTATGGATGAAATTCACAAAATAAGAAAAAAAGCAGGTCTTGCAAAGCCTTTTAAGAAGGTAAATATTGAAGCAGATCTTAAAAAGGGAGAGGATTCAATTTTTAGACGAAGGGCCTTATTTTGCAAAAATGGCATCATTCATATCCCTACTCCACATAAGCCATTACCTGATTATAACTCTTTTGGAAGTCCAGCGGATTTAAGGTATTTATGTACCAAACTGACTGGAATTTATGGAATAAGTTGTTATTGTTTGGCTTTTTGCATTAATAATTTTCATGCGTTCTGGACAGAATCTCTCTATCAAACGTTGACACTCCGGAGTATCAAGATAGGCGACGGTTTTTCTTCGATTTCACTGGATTTTTTGACAAAGATATCAAACTGTATCTAGAAAATACATCTACACTTGTGGTAATTTATGCTTTTCATGATTAAAAGCTGATATTTGTGGACGTTATTTATAACTTCGTTTAAATTTTATTTTTATACTGTAGATCCGTGGCACTCGACCAACCCGAGATACCAAAGAAGCTCTGACTATAAAAGAGTCTATTGAGCTCCCGAATGACCTTCCTGTTGATAACCTAAGAGTTGTCAGAGATGTTTTTGGGAACTTGGTTGTAGAAGAGGCCTGGAAATTCTCATAGAAAGCACAGCTTTTACAAATTATAGTAATTTCATTGTTTCCTGATTACTTTTTTGTTATGAAGATCCAACTTCCATAATAAAAAGTACAGGGACAGATAAATTATTAGCGATTAGGCTCGAAATGCACTTACCCTATATCCTCGCCCATATGCTGCGACTTATATACATAAAAAGGGCTTTTGAAGCATTTTTAACATAGTACCCCTTTTAAAATGTAAAGGATAGGCGTGCGGCGTAATTAACGAGGGCGGCATATGGGTGAGGATTTAGGGTAGTTGGACAAAATATCTAGTATACTTTATTTGAAAATAAAGTTAAAAAATCCCTATGATTTGCGGACATCAATCAGAATAGAACAAGAGTATTGACATTGACTGACATTGCATGAAAATGTCAAGCCAGCGGAGCGTTTCTACTACTTGCACCTTGCACGGCAATAAGAAATAACCGTTTCCTCGGCGATAAAATTACAGAATTTCTCAGAAATATTTCTAACAGCATAATATTCCAAAATGTCGCATTATCGTTCTTTTATTTTGAAATTAACTACATAAACGACGTTAATTGCCATTAATTTGCTTTAATTTTAGCAAGCAAGTTAACTTTTCCGTGCCAATATCGAGCGAAAGATTGTCATAAATATGGAGGAAGTGGAAGACAGGATTTCTAGGCCAGTGCCACGGAATATATTTCCCAGATCTAGAAGAGCAGCCGCTTTACGATGCGTAACACTGATACAAGCGTTTGCATTTTCCTTCACATTTTTTGCAACCTTGTCTCTAGTTCTACTCACTGTATTACAACTGGTGAGACTTTCAATATACCCTACATCCTCACCTATATACCGCGACTTATATGCATAAAAAAGGGCATTTGAAGCATTTTTAACATGGTAGAGATACCCCTTTAACATGTAAAGGATATGCGTGTGGCATAATTAACGAGGGTGGCATGTAGGTGAGGATTTAGGGTACCGTATTTCTGGGAATTACTCCCCTAGGGAATTATAATGTTTCGAAGCAGAAATTGAGAAACTTTTAACATGAGGAAGATAGGGCGGTATTTAATTTTTAACATGGAAAGAATAGGGGAAGTTTTCCGGGGGGGGAGTTATTTAAGGGGGCTGTAATAAACGGAAATACGGCATTTAAGACCTAGTTTTTTAATTAGTTTTTTAAAGCAAAGTGTTAATTAACTTTTAATTTTTTAATTTTTCTCATCAGTCGCTTATATTCTATTGGGCGAAGGCTTATCATGGTTTAACCGTAAGCATACCGAAGACCTTTGCTTGGGAGATCGTTATCCAAGCTCTTGGCTCTACTTTCACAGATAAACTTTCTACAATCAGCGTGCCACTTAATGATGGACATTTTGATGTTAATCAAGAAAAACCCCGTAGCTTTACCTTGCCCTGCATTCCCATACTTGCCATTACGTTGTTATCCGTAGCATTATTTCTTTCCTTGCTTACCTTTGTGGAGGAATACTTTGTCAATATCTTAAACGCTTCTTTAAAAATTGTGAGGACATTTTCTTGACGTTTTTTATGCTCTTGTTCTCATTCATACACTTTTCTTAAACTTAATTAAAACTTTAAATGTTTATTATTCTTAACAGTTTACCGTGTTTACTACCATACATTTTATTTTCTGCATGGGATCAGTAATTTCCTTGGCTTTAACGTTATCCGGGGAAAACGGTTCGGATGCTCATCGGCTTAACGCTTCAATGACGCTTCAAGCAATGAAATCATTTTCACCATCAAGAATTTCTGATCAGTGGAATATTACTCAAACTGCAGTTCGACCACACACCTATTTGTACAATTGGCATTTCATAACGGTGAAGTTTTCAAAGATATTTCCTGACGGGTTTGAAAATTTTAGCATGGATGCTGCGGGATAAGTATGTTTAACGACTGGAACCACGAAATATTTAGAGATGGAGGAAATCCTAGATATCCCAGAAGTTGTTGCAATTATAAAGTATGAATTTAAACAGCTTTTACTAAGGATTTCTAAAGGACATCAAGTCATTTTTGTAATCTCTATTTCTAATGTAATTTTGTAGAAGTTTTCATGCAAAACGTATCCTACACGAGCTGAAGTTTGGCCAAATGGTTGCTTTAATAAGGAAAATGAACTCATCACTGACTGGATCATGGCTGCTGTTTATCTTTTGTGCACAGGATTAATTGGAAATGTTAGTTTTTTTAACGCAAAATTAATTTTTTTTTTCAGTCATTTAATTTGCTTTGTTCTCGTCACTTTCAGGTACTGACGCTGATTCTCCTTGGAGTGGCACGTTCAATCCGCGGAGTTGATAAGCAAATGTCAAGGATCTTTTGCAGAGCCCAGGCCAAGTTACCGCTGGATGATACTCTCATAAATCTGGATACGTTTCTACCTCCAACAAATGATTGCATTTTGACCCCAGAGAACCTGCAAATTGGTTCAGGGGACCAGTTAATTCAACCACAACCTATAGCAGGGGCTTACACGCGAGAAAGAACTAGCATGTCCCTTCCTGTCGGTCACCATTTCGAAAACGGCAAACTTTATTCTCTAAAGCGTCAGAACCAAACAAATATTTTGATAAACTCGTCAGGATTTCATGTTAAATCATCCACTGGTAGTGTCATGCAATTTCATAGAAAGATAAAGCACACGGCTGTGTGAAGCCCTTTAAATAATTTAGAAATGCAACCAAATAAAAACCAATATTTCTATGTTATAGCCGTTTGCAGGGCTTGAAACTAAATACATTTTAATGTCTACAGAGTATTTCTACCTTGAACTGCACATATTTCAATGCCTTCTACGTGTGTTCGGAATCGGGTTTCCTTTTTACGTATTGTACTTCATATAGTTATTCATTATAAACATGTTTTGAAACGCAATCTAAGAATTTTTACAGAGGCTCTCTCGCTGTAAATGTTGCTTAAACTGAAAAATGATACTCAAGTCCACATCTTTGTTTATTAAAACCTTTAAATGAAGTCATCATCAATTCACCTTACCGACCTAGTGTTTCCATGAACTCGCATTACAACCCCGGGGGTACTATTAAATTCGAGAGGTTTTTCAGAGTAAACTTTAACATAATAGGAGGGCTACAGTGCTACTATTCGAACGTGGGGTTGCGGCTGGTCTGAGGGGGCTTTAATAAGAGTGGGGCTGTCTTTAAAATGGGCTTTTCATTAGAATAGAGGGGGCTGTATAACGAGTGGGTTTTATAAGAGTAGCCGAACTGTCTTTTGGGCTTGTGGGTATTTACAAGAGTAGCCAGACTGTCTTTTAGGCTTGTATTATAATGTAGGGGGGGGGCTGTATTACGAGTGGGTTTTTATAAGAGTAGCCGAACTGTCTTTTGGGCTTGTGGGTATTTACAAGAG
>JAQFZX010001238.1:0-33448 GCA_034682405.1 Hydroisotoma schaefferi | reverse complement strand
CAACTCGACCTAGAAACAAATCATTTCCGTTTAGAAGTTCCGAATCTAGAAATTGTATTTAATTTAAGTAAGGGACACATCTTATTTTTGACTCTCGAACTCAGCAGTTGCAGTGCAAAAGCAGTTAAGGTTCTTCGTTCTATCTAAGTAAATAAATTCTCAAATTATAATTTTTTACAGTCCGTCAGTTCAGTTCTATGAACCGTAAATTTTTGGTTCCTATACTTTTTACTTCACCAACTAGCTGAGGGAAGTGTAGAACAGTATTATTTTTTATTCCTAAATCTGTATCTACTAAGGGTGGTAACTCTCCAATAGATAACTGGTTTAATCAAGCGGCTTGCATGCAGCCGTCAAATATTATATTTCTTAAAATTAAACCAAAATGTCTTGTACATTTAAAAAGCAGTTTCAGTTTATATCCAAAAGCTCCTAAACCAGTAAATTATTCTAAGAAACTGGAAGACTTCCAATCAAAAGAACTCATTCTCACGCTGCTAGTGCTAAAGCTAAGGCCATCATCAATCTACCATCCACAACCTAACAAAAACGAGCCTTCGACATATCCTCATCCCTTGAACTAACAACAAGAAAGCTTAACTAAACTGCCAAAACGATCTTGAGCAAAGAAAGAGTAGAATGGGAATGAAAACGAATGGAGGAACTCCTGCACCTCTGCTCGTCACCCGAGGGTCTTATGCTTCTTTAGTTTGGAAGAATGGATAAAGTTGTCCTGACAGAGGAGCTCGTAACGAGGTACTATTCAGTCTACGTGTTTCGAATCCTCAACAAAACTAAACTTCCTCCATTTATTTCAAACATTCACTACCTAACAACTGCTACATACTGTTAACTACTACAACTTACTTCCTACATGTATGTGGAACCAACCATTCATCTGCGAACCTCCTCGACCTTCCATTTACTTTTTTTACTGCACTCAAAGAAAAGGAAATACTGGAAGCCTGTGGGGAAACACAAACGAGAAAGTGTGAGGAAATGTACCAAAGATTTTTAACAGATCTGCGTTTCCAGTTCAACAGTGCATTCATTCATTCGGGGAATGCCCTAGGCCCTAGGAAAGGAGTGACAATTGTTTTTTCTGTATCAGTTAGAAATATAAAGATAATCGCATCCGTTTGCTTAGCACTCATTAATTGCAATGTTCAATGCTTGCTTTTGGCTAAAAATGTACAATAAGTGTCACAATTATTTTATAAAAATGTATTTGCAAAGTATTTTCTGAAAAGTGTTCTAGGGAACTTTTTAGTTCTTTTTTGCCAAAAACATGCACAATAAAGCTATGACTTGCTCTGTTTCTTTTGTACATTGTGCACTATGTTGTATGCATCAATCACCAATTCACCACCATCTCATCACAGCCAACTATTATTCTGCAGAGTACATTCAGCCCTTTGCTACAAAGCTTTGTACAACTTATTAACCGTTCTGTGCACGTTCCTTCCCTTTTAAGCGAGATAACGACTGGAATGAATGGATAACTGAATACTGAAACCAGCAGTAGTAGATAGATTCCCTAGCTGTTCTTATTTTGGGTGGAAGGGACCGGTCGTTTATTTTATATCTCCGCTACTCCGAACTCCAAAGTTAAATCAGTATTTACTTTTTGAATGGAGATGGAGGAATTAAATCAAACGGATGATTGAACCGAATAGAATTCCCTGACTCAATTAGTCAAAAACTAACTACTTGACTTGTTTCTCTCGTTTTGTCCCCGAGGGTTCCTTTCTTTTATTTTTAGTCCCTCTCCCTTTCGACGACTCTGGTCTCTCCGAGTTAATACATGAGTTGGACAAATCGGGTTGCATTGGAACATAATTATGTATGTAATACTGATGTCTATCTACGCAACGCTTTTTTGTTTCCTTTTTGTATTTATCCAATAAATTTGCTACTACTGATGATGCTTGGGTTTGCGATGAAAAAGGGAGGACGTGCCCATGTTGATTCAACCTAATTGCTGGGCTTAATGAGGAAATTTTCCAATTTAATTTGCTAACAAGCAAGCACCTCGTTTCCTTTTAATTGAGATGGAATTGGATTTCGAAAATCGGAGCTGAGTAAGTTACGGACTGATTGCTTGTAAACAACAGCAGAGATAGAGTATGCATAATAATTAAGTGTGCTTCAGGTGCTTTTGATTTGAGGATGATTATAGTTGAACATAAGAAGTAATTAAATTACTTTGAATAATGCATGTGGAGGAAGTGTTTTCTTAGCAAGGTCTTGAAGGATGATAGAGTAATATTTGTCGCAATTACTTTAGAATGTTGTTGTATGTTAATTGTTAAGCTTGTTTGAAGATTGTAAAATTTGCAGCAGCGGAGCGGAGTTGAAGCGGAACGACTGACTTACTTTGCAGTTTACAATTTTTAAGCCAATTTATTGATTTTGTCCAGTAAATTCTTAACCAAGTTAATCGAAACTAATCGAAAACCATAACAAGTCTTGTTATAAATAAGTTCCAGAAAGAAAACAAGATAAAATGCATGGTAAGTCCAAGGTCTTCTTGCAACAGGCGTCATACCCCGTGTAATAAATAATAGTAGGACACAAGTATTATAATAATTTAACATAATGATGAAACGTCGTGGTTAAAGTAAAGTAGTAGAAGCGATTCAACGCTGTCGACACAGTCAAGGGCGTGACGATGATGGTAATACGAAGAATGAGAAATAAAAAAATTATGCAAATAATTTAAGCCAACTACCAACAAACGGAATGAAGACTTCCGTTTGCTGCAGCAGCTGCAAAGCAAACAGTCAATGTTTCTCATTTCTTTGACGTCTGAATTTGCCAGAATTAGCACGTACTTTGTGGTGGTACTTGTAGAACAAGTACGAAATGCAATGAAATGAAAAGTCCATTTATAGACGAGTCATATCCCCTTTTTCTAGTATTTTCCAGCATTTCATTTTTCTGGTTTGGTATGCGAACTTTTGGATGACTTTTGGTGCTAATATCCATGAAGAGGAATATATTCTGCGAAAAGGGATTTCTAATCTTAGCAGACAAGCACAATTTATCGGTTATGCTATGCTGCAGGCAGGCTGCAATACCTTGTGTGATGGAAATTATGGCATACAAAGAATTGTCTCAATAGTCAGGCTTTTCAAAGAACAAAAATAGAAAATCTGTGCATATGAAGTTTATAAATCATTCTTTGTTTTCTACTAATGATTAATTTGTACAATCTGCGTCTGCATGTACGAAAGTATGGAATCGCTATGATTGTAACCAAAATTTATTGAACTATCCAGAAAGTTCAAAATACACCGTGTGAATTAATGTTAAGACGGGTTTCTGACTTTTTGTAAATGTTTTAATAAGCCACAAATTATGCTTAATTCTCCTCGTAATCAATCAGACTATCTAAGAAGCCCACAAATGAATGACGACATCGGGAATACAGGTTCCTACGCCTCCGTCATCCCATCCCACCCAAAGGCTTATGGAATAGCAAAATGGACATAACTTTGCATAAAAATTCTAATCGTGAACAAGTTAAAATGGTATTAACTAATAGCGCCGTAAAAATCGAAAGTAAAGCTCACCAGCACATTCCTCCCACGTATTATACGTAAGTACTAACAATTTGCTGAGCTAAATGGGAAAACCTATCTACTTGACTTAACACTTGACTCAATTCGAGCTAAACAGAGTTTTTCCCACGACCAGCCAAGGTTACTCTGAACTTTGGCATTGATTCTTAAGATACATTACTTTATAATTAATTTGCAACTTGATTCCAATTAAATGCTTATCAACAACTTAATCTAGTTGAAGAGGGTAAATACAACACGATTGTATATTTTCCTTATTTGTAGTAATTCATGGGAAAGGGATAGGCGTAAATTCCTTCATTTGCCTTAATTTATTGTAATTGCTTACAAACGCCAGAACGGGAAGCCGCCTTGCAGGTAGAGAGGATTAAAATGATATTAAATCATGAAGTTTAGCTTTGTATTTTTTAAACCTTCTATGATAGCAATAAAATGCTGACCTACGAATGGTCAGGATAGCCTGCATTTGAAGAATACTCTGCACCATACTCCCCCGGGTATTGTATTTTGTTATTAGGCTGTAGCCTTTATTTTTCGGTGATGCCAATTATAAAATTAACAGAGACTGAGAGGTATACCTATAATGTAAATTAATAATAAATTTACAACGTATCTACTCGTTTAGTTTATTTAAAAAAGTAAAAGGTCACAGAAGAGGCCAAGAGCTAAATTGACATGCATTCTTAAATAAAGACAATGGTTCAATTATAGAGTTTACTTTATTGTAGAATGAACCCAAACCCAATCTTACTTAATATCAACTCTATCTTGTCTGAGGTCTGGTCAACAAAATGTCGTGATATACGTTTGACCATTATAATTTATAATACAGTCATAATTATACTATAGAGTTATCATTGCTACACCTTTACTGATGAAGATAGTGGTACATTAACTCAATGATAAATGATGAACAGACAACTGAGGGAATCGTGATGAATAGCAGAAATTCCCTGTGCTTGTCTGCACGCTTGTTAGTTAGCTAACCATCGCCGTTATAATTTTAATTTCTCATGATAAGACAAGTGCTAATACACGATTGCGGTTGAAAATAAAAGTACTTTGGTCTCGATTTCAATAACTTTGACCAAACAAAGGAAAAATATCTAGAACGCTTTTTCAATTATTCATGATAATTAATTATCAATGGTATTGCAGAAAAAAACTGCTTTATTTTTATTCTCTTTCTCATTGAATTCTTTGATTGTGGATCTGGTATTTGCTGGGATTATCGTGGGAGTTGATTAAGGTAAGCTTAGAACCTTAGCTTGTACTTTTCAAGGGAGGGATTGGGAAAAAATTGAACCCAGCCAAGGTCATTTCTTACGTTTTTAGCTAAAAAATAAACTAACTGTAGGTGATTCTGTATAGTTACAATTAACGCATGATTGAAGACAAAGGCAACATTAAAACGATGCCTGTAACATTCTAAAAAAATAGAAGCTTTGACCTCTATTCTTGTAACGGTTCTTTGTTTGGGTACAATTTATTTATACAGAATATTTAATTATTACCCTTTCGTTCGTACTTAATCGTGCAAAAAAAAGTGTTGATACGCAGGAAAATGATTAATGCTTTAGATTGAAGATTTCAGTAAGTAATTTTCTGGAATTTCCTGATTTTACGCAATCTAGCAAAAATAATTGCCATTAATTTCTTAATGCGTTTTTCCCCTATCACATTAAAGTAACTTATCACCTTTAAAACCGCAGGTATGCTTGGTTGTTTCTTCCCAGCAGCGTAATTATCTCAACCCGAATCCCTATGATGTATTATGATTACGGAACAAAGTAATTCATATTACAAATTTGTCTAAATAAGTATAGACAATTTACTTCTAGAATATTATGTACTACCTTGTACCAGTATTCTATTAAGAGCACAATAGTCATAAGTAAAGCAATGACACATGTCGGTCCAAGAATTATTAACACCTGAAATTCAAGCCGCAGTTACCAAATCGTACCCTGTAGTTAGCTAATTTAGCAAAGCTAGTTAAGCTCAGTTCCTAATAAGTCTCTATATCAATGTCAATCAGGAATAAACACGAGTTTGTAATCATGCATCAAATCCCTCAAACCTCACGATGTCATAGATAACTTTTAAAGTTAAACCAAATAAGAAGTCCTCAAAAGACCTTGGTACCAATCCACACGTAAGGCTTGGGCAAAAAAACCCCATCATTCTATAATTCAGCAAACTATCAGCTCAAATCAAAGGATCAAACTAGATTCACATTTTCTTCGCAAGAATTTACGATCACGTCAACTCACATTATTATCACGTCAACAGAGATTCAATCTGAAGTTAATTGTTCCATTAACTACTTACTATGCCTACTACGTGCAGTTCAACCTCGTAAGAGTCGAGTGTTGACAAAAAGAACAACATGCACAACGACACAGACGGAAGCCCATGAGGTTTTGACACCGGACAGAATTATTATTACCCTTTATCTACCTGTTACCTACATGTACCAAGTCTCATTCATATCCAACGTAGTACAACTTATTTATGAAGGATGAAATTATTATTCCAAAAAATATCTTGTGTCAAAAATACTATTGCTGGTTGTAACAACAAGATGCAATTAACGTGTGTACTAATGTTACCTTTTAATCTGCGAAGAAACTGCTACTTGCTGGGGGCTTTTAATGGTGTTTTGTCTCAATTATTTTCTTTGTTAAAACGGAATGCGTATTTTAAAACTTGTAAATACATGCAGCATGCAAGCATGCAAATAACATGAGGGATAATTAGGTTGTCGTTTGACATGCATCTTTATCTTGTTCATTAATATGCAGTAAGTAAGCGTTTTAGCAGATATTTATTTAATCTCATGGCACAAGATACAAGCTTGCCTTTGGCTATAGTGCAATTCCATGGGGTTATGTCAACATTTCATGATTTTTTACCCACAATACTGAAGAAAATTGTCACCCACAAGAGTTTTAATGGCTTGAAAGACTTGAATGAATAATCATGGATAATGCATTCAACTTCAACAGTAGTACATTTCAGCAGAGAATATAATATACTCATGAATATTCCGTTTTTAATCAAACGTAGAAGTTTATAGTAATATCATGGCTAATTGGGCTATATTTACGCATTTTTATTTTAAGCAATGTCATGCAGTCCCTTTCCATTTAGTACTCTGGTTTTTTATATTTTCCATTTCCATCAATCTACATTTTACAGTGGTATGTTTTTGTTAGTGCTGCTAGCTAAATAACGATAATTTCCCACGGCAAAGGTTTATTTTATTTATTTTACCTCGCAGTAATTGTTTTTTTGCACTATATCATTTTAGCATCTCTTTTATTGATGTTGAAATTAAGCTCTGAATTTTAAATATGTACAACAAGTTAAGTTTTGCTAAAATAATTCAGCTCTCCTTGTTGTACTTGTACCTCTTGGCTCTTTTGTTCACCTTCTATTTTTCCCTGAAACAATGCAATGCTAAAGGATACGACTGTTGTTTAAACTTTAACTTTAGCCTATCTTCTAAATCGTTGATACAAATGTTGTGTGAGACTGTTTCTAATTGCTACTGCTGTTAGAGTAACTTGTGGTACCACCAGAATAGTTAGTTTACAATGTCATAATATCTATAGGTACCTACTTGCTCTCGCGGTAACATGTTTTGCATACCATTTACTTTACATGCGTTATATATTACACTATTCTGATGATATAATATAATACTACAATTAAAATGAGATATGAGAATTACATAGCTTGAAATAGCATTAGCGTCTGGTTATATTGAATAATCAATAGAATTATAGTGGTTATGCCTTAGTTCATGGTTCTTCTCTGACCATGTGAACCTCTAGACCGTCTTGGCCAGGTATAAAAAGAACGGTCACCTTCGCAAAGTTATCAGAACTCATTTTGCACGTTTGCAGACAAATCTTAGGAAAAAGTTCCAATCAGTTTTTTCGACTTTCGAGTCAGCTCAAATTTAATAAAATGGCCAAGCTCATCGTAAGTTATTTACAAGTTTTAGTGATTCAGATTTAGTGGTTTTTTATTAGTTTCTCAGTAAGAATTTTATTTTTTTGAAACTTTCAGGCTGCTATTGTTCTTGTTGCTTGTGTGGCTCTTGCCTTTGCTGCTGAGCCAGAGAAGAAGGAAGTTGAAGCTTCTGGGGACCTCAAAACTGCCAGTTCGTTTTACGGTGGCTACCCAGGCTTTTATGGAGGATATGGTAAGTTTTTAATACTCTGGAAAGCCAGTTTTTAGGCTTGATTTTTCTTAAAATGTAATCAACTTTCTGAGGTTTCTAACATAATTTTATAATGTATAGGTGGATACGGAGGAGGATACGGAGGTTTGATACGATTTGATTCAATTAATTTTCAAAATATTTATAACCTTGAGAAGTAGCATAATTTCAAAACTCTTTTTAGGATACGGAGGATACGGAGGTTATGGTCTTGGGTACGGAGGATACGGAGGATATGGAGGTTCGTAACATAAATTGAAAGTGTTAATTCATGCTTTAATAATAAAAGCATCTTTTTCATGCAATTAAATTTATAATTTACCTTTAATTATTCCAGGATACGGAGGTTATGGAGGTTCGTAATACATTTAAATAAATACGACAGTAAAGCGCCCTAGATAACCAAGTACATTCGGTTTCATAACCATGCGAAGCAGGCTCATTTAAGATAATATTTAAGAGACCCTTGATAATCTCTCGTTTTACAGTCCGTTAGACTGCAAGGTATCTTTATTCCAAGTACAGTACAATTTACCAAAACTCTTTCCAGGTTATGGTGGGTACGGAAAAGGTTATGGTGGATACCCTGGATTCGGATATGGTGGTTACGGATTTTACGGCTAATTCCAACAGAATTGTTCCATACAATTCATCCTCGCCATCGCCGCCATTGACAATAGCAAACGACCTCAAATTCAACATTAGTCCCTGTATAATTTGGTTAATTAGTTTAATCGGCTTATTTATTACCGATAGGTGGGAATTCAAAATTTACAGAGTCCCTAAAACGCAATCTGCTTTATAATAAATGTATCCTGTGATTATTTAATTGGTCTCCCCCAAATCGATATTGATTAACCTAATAATAAAACTCTTTTTATACCTGCCTTATGAAATATTGGATGTCATCTAAACGGTTGATTCGGAAAGCTGACATTTACTTTTGTATATACTTTTGTAAATTTGTGAGATTGATCAAAATTTTTTGAAAATAAATTAATCGGTTACTAAAACTTTAGAACTTTTCTTATTTACAATAAGTTCGATGTTTTGCTGTTACTTTTAGCAGATTATTTCCTAACCTTACTCTCCACCAGTTCAATCAAACTGTAAAAAATGTCTGAATTTTTCAACATCATTCATCAGCTTTGCATTAAAATACCTCTCCAGATGTTAATTAAGCTAAGTAATTTATCTACTCCTCCTGGGTATCATCATCCTAAACAAAGTACTACTTGCATACATTGCAACCATAAAAACATACCTCCTAGCTCCCCAAACTTAATAAATTAAAACAAAAGTCGAGAGAGTGATAATCTTCTTTGTCTTCAGCCAAGCCCGTTCTTCCTTCCGTCTTAAGATCCTTCCCAAACGCAACCCTCCCTCTCTATCTCTGTATGGAATTTGCATACGAAATCATCTCTTGAACAGTTATACGCATATTTTATAATCCTCTTTGGTTATACAATTTCTACAAGAATTAACAACCAAGTTTGATCAACTCCGTTGAATGTAGAAAAACAAAAATGAATATAGAATGCGGATGAAAGAGGGAAAGAAAATTATGAAAAATAGCTCCGAAGTTGATTAGAAACAAAGTTATCGCAGCGCTGGCTGCTCCAACCTCCAACCCAAGTATGTAAATATGAGACGAGGCCCAAAGTTGAAGTTTAAAAGCGTCCCTTGGGGCTCCAGGGAGCTTAAAAGCAAAAGCTCCAGCATGAACCTCCTTCCCCTGTTCCTTTTAGTATTCATGATTATTTATGATTTAAGCAACAAAGGGTTTAGCCCGGTTGGTGGTGTTGCCCTTGTCCTTTGGTGGTTATATTTCTCTATTTTGTTACACTTTTCGTATCATCAGACGCATACATTACATTATAGCAGGTTCTTGTTAGCAGAGGCAGAAGAGGTTAGCTCTAACTTTTAGAGTTCTAGATATGCATTTAAAAACACGGCCGTGAATCAAAATCTGATATAGATAAAATACAAGTCCCCGTCCCGGTTAGATCATCAGTTCCAATAAAAAGTAAATGAGGCAGCGGAGCAGGATAAATGCATTAATCTCACTTCTTGTGTTTACTCTTTATGAAGATACTTTACTTGCTAAAAAGGAAACATTTTAAAGTAAGTAGACTCCGCTACCACCACCCGTACTTAACTTATTTATTCATTCAGATTATGCACAGCGACATGGACAATGGAAACAATGGGATAGCGGACTTTGATCCACAAGCGAAGCTCATGTCACGAGTCATAATGATATGTGTTTTAGCCTGCCTAAGGTTCCTGTAACCATGCTGGCCGTCTGTCCGTGTGTCTGTCTGTCTGTAGGCACAATATCCCAAGAACGGCCTAGGCTACGTCATCAAACTTTAAAGATGCATTTGTTATGTTACGAGGAAGTTGAATTTTGTGATAATCGGACGAAGTATTGATACCAATGCGGGTGAAGCCTCGCCCACGGGTTAAAAAGGTCAAAAACTTATTGTTGGGGTTTTTCTTAAAAGTTGTCAATCTAAAGGAATTATTCTCTTTAAACGTTATAAATATCCTAGGGCAGGGGTCAGTCGGGTTAGAAATATTCGATCGAGGCAAAAATCTTTTTTTTTCTCTACTTCTAGCCAAAATTCATTACTAAGGATCTTCCAATATTGATAGCAATAAATGTAAGTGACTGCGAGTAGCACAAGAGAAGTTAGCCCCCACCACCTTTTTACAAAGCACTACGAAACGAGGATTGGACAGGCTCGGCTAGCTGCACCGAGGAGGTCTATTATTTATTATTACTCTTGTGTAGAACTTTTACAGCATCGCATTTGGTTGCGAAAGTAGGGATGAATGAAGTCGGAGGATGTATATTGTACAGAAATAGGGAGGAGGGCTTTATTGTTAGTGTCATTTTTAATGTTAAATATCTACAAAGGTTGGATGAGGAAGCAAGGTAATTAAGGATGTAGGTATGAATTATTAATCATAATTTAATACCAAGTTTTATTAAACACTATACAGGCCGATAATGTATGAAGAATACACATTTTATTAATAAATGGGGACGGGGTTGAGGGCTCATTCTGTTTATTTTATGTTCTAGGGTGTTCGCTTTATTTTATAGCGGAGTGATATTAATGTGTGTAGAGGCCTCTTAATTACTTACAGGTGACTTTATTACTGTTTCTTTTGTGTATTAATATTTTGCAGCAGGATTCAGGAGTTACGATTGCATCGATTTATTACAAAAGTTTATGCGTTGAACTGGGTAGACATTATTGAACCTACCGTCTGATCATTAGCATAAATAAACACAAGCTTTTTAAAAATTTCTGTTAAAGTGGAAGGAATGCAAATTTTTTAATGAAACTGCAGAGTTTGATAGGAAATTTTTAAAAACAAGGTTTTCCGATTCCGTTTATTATTGTAAACGAAATATTTCTAAACATTATTTAAAAATATTTCCCCTATTGAGCAGCTAACAGAGATAAGAAAGAATATTAAGGAAATTAATTACAGTTGATGGATTACGAAGAGATTAAATGTTTATATATTCTTAGCATTGGCAATGCGTATTACATACAATAAAATATCAAGTTCTTTCTCTACATTTTTGTCAAGAGAAAGCAAGTAGTTTTCTATCCAAAAAGAAATAAATTTTAGCACCAGCTAAGCCCCATAATTGGGGAACCAGATGAGATTAGATCAGAAACCAAGACGGATTTCAAGGACTTCTCCATCTGCGTCCCCCACCTACCTCCTTTTCTGATGTTTCTATACTCTTCCATAGGTCTTCTTCCTCAGTTAGGACCAACTAAGTCTACTTAAGATAAGAACTTACGTACACGCTTTAGAACTACGGAACTTCTACGATAACTACTACCTACATATGTACCCCTAGGATCGGGTCTTATTATCGTCGTCCTCTTTTACTACACAGTTCTATGAAATATATGTAGGGATTCGTATTCAGAAAGCGTTTCATTCATTTCCACCCTCATCATCAGTACTTGTAATAATGTATGTAGTTCTATAGGTTTTCTCAAAGTTTCGAAAGTCAGAAATGCCGGCCTTAGCTGTTAGTAATGTAGCAAAAGCAATGCCAAGAGGAGGACTCTCCCTTTTGCCAAAAACCCATAATCTCCGTCCAGTCCCCGGGGAGTCATATTCATTGTCGGATCCCGGAGCAAATCCAATGACTCCCTGTGTCACCCTTAAAGATTAAAACTAACAGAAGCAACACGGACACCAGTAGTACCCCAACCACCACGAATACATACCAGTCAACCTGTCCTAAATAATATCTCTCTTCTGTGTGCCTGAATCTAAAATCTAATTGCAAGTTTAGTATAGTGACAGGACTGAGTAGAGTGCTATAGTGTAACTGTAGCAAATAATACACGGGCGGATTTTGCAGGTCCTATAGCGTAAATTGTAAACAAAAGATCGAACCATACACATTTAACGCGCTGTGAGTGTAGAAAATACCCGATCTCTAGAGATGGTCTCCTTTAGGTTTTGCTGAATGAACGTTTACATCCTTGTTATATATTTGCTTATAAAGTTACTTTACTTATTATTTGCTTTAGCTGTACCACTTATTTGAGCTAGTAGGAACTTTTTGCATGTGTGCAAAAAAGTGTATAATAATCCTGCTTGATGTTCCATTATACTTAACTGTCCTGCTTGACCATTTACCGTTAATAGTACTATAAACCCGATGCCAATTATGTTTTCGTACTCGTAAAACACAGTTATGCTTTGCAGCTGGAGTTTGAGTATTATGATTATTGCATCATGGAATTGGTGAAAAAATGTGCAAATATCCCTTTCATTCGATCCTCTTATTGTACTGCATCTATCTATAGACCTTTTATTCTCTACATTTCTACTACGTGTATTATAATACGGATGATGAGATTGTATCGCCACCTTTGCCAAAAGTAATTACTCCAGTGAATTCAACAGGCCCCATTAGACTGATTAACTGGCTCAGCTTCATGTTGCTTACTTTCGTGGTCCACAAGCTCATTTCCACTTGTCATGAAGGGAAATAGCCACTTCAAACTTTCTCCCTACGATGGTAGTCAATTTAGAACTCACGTGAAAAAATCCTCATAAGTTATAACTTATCACAGAGGCAAGTTCAGTCCTGTCGGTGCGTGGGTTTTAAACTTTTACTTTATGTCAATCCAAATAAGCCTTGGTAAAAAATTACCCTTATTCGCACATAATACATTGTTTCCATCTTATGAAACTGTTATCTACAGATCGTCCCTGCCCTTCTGAATAAAGTCATCCGACCGCTCCAGTTTTAAGACCTCCTTGGGGAAATTAAAAGATAAGAGAAACTTACAAATTCGACTAATTTATTATGGCAAGCCTAGTTTTCTTCCTTGGGTAGCATTCTTGATGAGATTTAGGGGTGCTTTGTTTCGGCCGAATACATGCAGGAATGCCACTCTCTCTGCATTTTGTCTTTTGATCTGTTTGGATTTCGGCAAAAGGGTTTATTTTATTTTAGGCAAAATGTAAATATACTAATTATCATGCCCAGGAAAATGGGGTGGTGGTGGTGGTGGGGATATTAAGGTGATGTAATTTGTCCATTATATAAGTGAATAGCTGATTTTTGTTGGGAGTTAGTAAGTAGCAAATGTAATAGACTGGATGCCTAGGAGGGGATAGGGTGGGAGAAGAAAAGGGACTCTTCTCATTCTCAGTACAAATTAACATGATTAAAGGAACAAATTACTACAGAGAGCCAAGTAGTCTTTAGGGAATCATCAAAAGGATGGCAGGAATGGAACTGTACTCTTTACATTAGACGTACTATTTAAATATTGAGCAGATTCACTTTCATTCAATGTATATAGGTATTATTTAAAAGGTGAACTTTCAGTTTGAAATACTTCTGCAGAAAATTTGACGAAGTTAATTTGAAGAAACCTTAGTTCTTGAAATGTATACTAACCATATTTTTGCGTTAAAAAGTCAGTAAAGTTGTTTTTAACATTTACATATATTTATGTATTCCACAGGTGAAGTGTGTCTGCCAAACAAAAAATAACCTACAATTTGAAATCCAATATAATGAAACTATTTCAACTTGTTATTCAACAATTGTTGAAAATATCTCTTACTTTGAGCAAAAGATTAACTTAAGTAATACATTTAGAATGTACTATTAGCATTCTAAATCTTGTATATCCCTGAAAAATAGTTGGTTATAAATGCAGTCTTGGAAATGTCTTTGAGATTTCTCCTAGGTAAACTATACTGGACTAATTGTGGTGCAGTTTGCAAGAAAAACAGACATGTTGCTGCAAGATCTTTCCTCAAGGTAAAAAAGGTAAAGGCGTAAGGTAAAGCACATGCTAGTCTACCCTAAGGAAAAGACACCAAAGAAGTAATAGAAATACAGAACCAACATTATAAAGGTTTAGCAGGGATGAATTTCTTGCAAAAACAACGTCGACCTCGATATCCATCTCATCTCTTAACGGATCCTTTCATCATCCAAATGCAATGTTTGTTCTCTTTCAAGCCGTCTTTTTCTCATCCAACTCGTATAAAGGCTAATGTATCTTAGGGCTTTCACTTCCTGATTCATATAGTTTCTACTACCCTATTTTATCTCAAACCCTCTATCACTGCTACTGCAACTGGCTACTACCGACTTCTTCTACCACTACTACTATGACCTTATAAGTTTAACTAAAAAACACCGTTATTCTATCGTACTCCAACTCGTAAAAAGCCCACTGCCAAGATATGATGCATGTAGTCGTCGTCGTGAAAGCAAAAGTTGTTTATATTTTGCCCTCTTCACTCTCTCTCTCCGGTGATCGGTCGAATGTGCGAATTGTTTTCGAAAGCCATAAGTTCGATGTTCTGAAGTTCGAAAAAACTTTATTTCGAAGTATTACCTTATTAAGTCCAACTTCATAAATGACCTAAGATAATCTGAAACAGAGTTTACGTTTTCAGCAAATCGGTCGTAACAGTTCCAAAAGTCAATCAGAAAGTTCACGTCTTCCCAAGTATTGCCAACATACGTTGTACGTGTGAAAGAAGTATCTAAAATTCTGTTTAATTGAATTATCAACCCGATATAGACCTCGAATCTCTGAAAAACGAGCGTTGACATCTACAAGAAGTACAAAGGGTAATGATGAATGGCATTTTAGTCAATCTCAGTAAAATTTAGAACTTTAGGCTCTCGAACTACTGTTTTTTCGATTTAAAGGCCGTTCGCACAAAGAAGTCGAACTTTAGGCTTTCGAACTACTGTTTTTTCGATTTAAAGGCCGTTCGCACAAAAAAAGTCGAACTTTAGGCTTTCGAACTTTACGTTTTCGAACATTCGACCTGCAACCCTTTCTCCTTATCGACTAACTAACAAGCTAGCTCTCAGTTTCTCCCTTACCTCTTCTGCTACATTCTTATTGCTTAACCTTAACAAAATAATCCTGCAACTGGAAAAGATAAGATGAACCATACTTTCTGAAGGGAATATCTTTATTTTTATTTATATTATTCAGCTAGCTGAAGACCAAGTGGGAAAGTTGGAGTTGGAACCTTTAAAAGTTGACTCTTTATGTATACTTTTTCATTTCATTCTAGTCCTAGCTCTTTCACCGTTGTAAACTTGGATGAGCAAACAATCCAGTTAGGAGTGTTAGGACTGAACCCTCTGGAATAACACGAAATTGCAAAACATGGACAAAGATAAGAGAAAGATGTGGATGGGTGCTTGTGTAAGCAAACAATAACATTAACAACATTAAGCATTCTCATGTCTTGTTATTCTTTCAGGCTGGATGACATAGTTGCTACTCACAAAAGTGCAAATATTGAAATAGCAGAAAGAAGTAAGACAATAGTTAGGTAAGTCAAAGTACTACAGATGATGCTTTGGAAGAGTACTATTGGAACTATCGCTATATTCTCTATCAGAGACAATCTGCAAAAATTCAAGAGATTGCTTTAATTTTAGTTACGGATTTTTTCACAGCTCTTTTATAAGGTTAACTTTAAAAGAAATATCTTTTACTACTTCCAAAATATAATTTCGTAGCTCAATAATTTTTCGGCTTTGAACTAAAATCAATTACATATTCTGTACAATAAAGTCATTTTGCGGATTAAAGTTAAAATATGCATTCTTCATCATTTAATTATAAAGAATGCATAATTTCATGCATATGGTAGTTTTGATAACTTATTGATAAAATCTTGCCGTACAAATAGCAAGAAACATTGAGTATCATACACCAAAATATAACGAAAGAAAGGAAAAACTCCATTAACTCTCTTCTCATCAATTTCCACGCAGGTAATATAAAGTAGCAGTCCAAATGAAATTGGCTCAGTATATTACTTTCCTTCTCCCCAGTAATCCTGACCCTATCTCTATCAGCTAATACAGATATCAGTAAGTACACCTACTGCTTGTATCTGATCTAATGTGAATCAGATAGGGGTAGTTTCTATGGGTTGCTTTGGTACGTAACTAATCTAAAGGAGGAGTAAGGCGGACCTCAAAGTGTCGCTGGAGATATTTGTCACGGAGAGAATGAGGCAATAAGTGTCCAACCAGATTAACTTTCTCCCAATCTTGCTCTTTTGATCAAAAGACTAATAGAACCAGTGGTACTCGCAACAGCAGTAGTTGTCGCAATGGTTCACTTCACACATATCTATATGTAGAAAAAAATGTGGTGTATATTGTAGAAATTTGCAGTCAATGCATCCTGTCCTTAGACACAGTTACAGTACAATTAAAGGTTGAAGGGAGAGTAGAATAAGATGGATGAGGTGGCAGGACATAAAAGATAGAATATTTTGTAGCATGCCAGCTTTCTTTCTTGGCACAATTATCTTTGTGTTTAATGGCTGCATCTTTGAATGTACTCTGTCGCATAACATAATCATAAATAAACAAATACAATATAATTTTCGGTTCAAATTATGTTCGATAACTCTGAAATTACCACCCACTTCCAAAGGTTTATTGTGTCCAAATGCGATGGATATAAATTACATTTATCCGATCCGATGTTCTGGATTTAATCCCAATAATAAACCAATACCAATACCAAAATTATATGCATCCCAACGAAAGTAAGGATAGGCTGCACTTTGAAAGCATTGCATTCACCATACCGTAGTAGGGTTGACGGTAGTAGGAAAAAATAAATAGAAGTTTAACAAGTAAGTTCATGTTAACAAAAAACGCGGAAACGTGTTAAGCAGGCGTTCTTTACTGTACCAAATACCACACAAGCAAAAAGGGATGAACTACACAAACGGATGAATCAGTAGATTAAACTTGGCATGGCTTGGAAATAAACTGGCGAACAAGAAAGCTAATATCCTTAGGACAAGTACCGTACACATTTTATTGGTGAAGAAATTGGGACGTACAATAGGCTGAGAAATGTAATGCAATGAAACCCTCTATTCGAGCTGATTAAGCAGTTGAGGAGAAAAGGAAAGCGAGGGATTGTAACTTTCTTGCTCAAGAACTGGATCTAGAACACTTTTACTGTCTTATGAACTTTTTTTGTTACTTTAGCTGTTCCCGAAAGTAGAATAAAAGAAGCTGTTTACTAGCTACCATTCTGTAGCATTGCTATCAACCGTAGTGGTTTAATTTGTTTTGGTGTAGCCTGAATTTACGGGAATTATACCTGAACTGCATTTGAGTCATTTACGTTCAAAACATTGTACTTGAAACTATCGTAGTCAGCAATTTCCCACTGATATTACTATGAAGACGTTTTACTGCCTGCTATTTTTTGAAACCTGCTTTAAAGTATTTGCAATTTTTTTTAACGTTGCAGAATGGAGATATGATTGTGATGATTGATAATTAAAATTATGGATCAACAAAATTAATAGTACTGCAACAATAGGTTCTTGAAGGTGGGAACCACAAAAAGGTCTCCAAAATGTATGATCTTTTTCCAACAACAATTACTGGTAAAAAATCTTGGTCATGTATGTTTACCTCGCAGATTCTTACAAATTGTAACACTTTATCATCTTTACTACTGCAAACTTTTTCGTTAGAAGCAACTTCCGAAGCTGAATAGGAAGTTAGAATACACCCATTAGAGCATAGAAAGACATCTACAAAGACCTTTGTAGCAAGCGGTCTATTCTATGACTGGAAAGCCATTGCCACCAACCAACTGCAATTCCCTTCAACAATGCATCCACCAGAACCCAAAAAGTAACCACAAGAATCTCCGGAAGTGCTAGGGGAAAGGTTGGTAAAAGAAACGAGATGATTAGAAAAAAGAATCGCTCTTTTGTAGTTCTTCAGAATCCATTCTCCTGTGTCCTGTGAGTAGTTCGGTGTTGAATGGTTCTATCTTACTGCCTTTCTTAAGTATTTCCTGTCGTAAAATGCAATAAGTCCAACTAAGAGCTTCTTGGAAGGATTTGTATTGGTGAAAAGAGAGATTAGGTTATTTCAACCCGAAGAAGTAACCTGCCAACGAGGGGGAGAATTAGTGGATGAAATAGTTTTAGGGAGATTAAATCGTAGAATAAAGTTGTAAACTACCAGAAAGAGACTAGTTTTGTTTAATTGCTTTGCTCTAGTAACTGCTGCTTTTAGATGCACACAAAATAATCTGATAACTGGGAAATGCATGGTACAGGTGTAGGCTAGCAGAGCACACGTTTACTATAGTAAATTGGAACCACGCAAATGGTTGTGCTATGACAAGAAGATTCGAAAGATGAACTCGGATTCATGCATGAGAAATTGAGATTTACTGATGTTCTAGAAGACTTTGGTGACATTTACTTTTATGCAGATTTTTGTAAGGTAACTGATAGCGTACATAAAACCTGAATTTGAAGAAAAGATAGGGAATAATAGGAAACTTTGTGTCATTTTAAGCACTTTTTAATTACGTATTATTTTAAATTCATACACCGTCAGTCAACCGTGTACTCTCATTCTCATACAAAGCTGGTTACTGGCAACTGGTACAGATTATGCAGGTATATTCATATGTGACCTTGCCTTGGTCAGCCATGTAGATCATTTAAAGATTTAAAAAATGTATAAATACAAGTGCAAAAGCCAGGCCACTCGGTTTCTATTACATTTTTTAGTGAACTCAACATGGTACATTTGCAATATTTACAGCATCTCAGTTTTCCGTACGGAAATAAAGCAAGCCTGTTTTAATTTTTCAGATTTAGTGTATTCGCTAAACATCTAAATGATTTATCCTCAATTTACGTGTATCTTAAGGTTTAAAGGTAAAAATTAGCAGTATATTATCATGGAAGTGGCCAACGCAGTATCCATGTACATAAACCGTAAGTATTTATATTTTCTGTGGTTGCCTCTCCAAAATTGATCCTCACTGTACTGTACATTATATTTTTTACAATCCTCTTCTATTGCTATTATTAGGAAGTGCCGAAATGGCAAATGCCACTGGACGACAACTCGTAGCACAAATTCCCAACACAGGAAATAATAGCTGGGTGGAAAATGCCATGATACCGATGTCTTTCATGGTTTTTGCCATGTACCTTCTGGACGTGTTACAGGTACACATCTCCTAATTAACTCTACTTTTACCTTTGACCGAGATTTTACCTTTCTATAGTCAACTTATATTATAATACCAATTTCTTACAGCGGCTCTTTCCACATACAATGTGGGGCTCAAGTAACAGTGAAGCTTTCCCAGCAAATGGCCAGCAATCCCCAACCCCACCGACCAGAACAACTGAAATAAAAATAGGAACTTCCCTCTTCGGTCGCAGGTCAGGTCCCCATAATCCCCGTCCCATTTCACAACGGCCAGACCGTGAATTTGATAAAGGTATGAAAATGTTTCCTCCAAACGGGAGAAGACGACCTTCTCGACTGACCAAACCAAGTTTTCGAAACAATCCCGAACATTTTAAAATCCAGCCTAATTACTTGAGAAAAGGTGAGTATAAGGGCGAGGATGTTCATCCGTATGAATACAGAAACCAAGATGAGATTATTCGTTCGTTGGAAAAGCCTCCGCTTTATCAGTTTCAAGGTATTTAAACCAGCAATGAATATAGCTTATCTTATTTGATGAGATTCATTTAATGTGATTCAATAAAAAAGCAACGTTGGTAGTATTTGATCAAGCAAATCATATGCTGCAAGTTAACACATCTCACTCATTATGTCATTGTAGACCAATCTTCATAAGCTCAAGCATTTATTCTCAGAAATCATGAATCATTGAAAATATGCCATATTTAGTGACCTTTAGGGTCTACCCAACTTCCTATACCACTTTAATTTGCTTATACGTTATGAATGTATGAAAGTTCGTGGAACAGCTCCGACATTTCTATTTAACTGAGACATTCAAACTCTATTTTCATAGCGTCGTTGCTTTGCTGGAATTGCGGGATGGATTTTAATATTAAAATTAATCATTAATCAGACACCCGCTTTCGGTAAAAGTTTCATTAAACTTGGCATGAGAATGGTTGAATAACGAATTTCCCTGTTTGAAACTAAGTTCAAGGTGTAATTAATTACTATTTCAACGATTCCTGCTCTTTAACTCCAAGAGAGTAATATTTGTATTTGAAATTAACAAGCTTCGAAAAATAGATGATTTTTGTCCTAATATAGAAGCTAAGAAGTGCAATGAGAGCATTGATGCGTTTTACAACACGGCATCCTATTATTTGTGTATTGTGTTCCATGAACTGTTGAAAAATATCTCAATGCAGTATCAATACTTCATTTATGGAATATCATCATCACCGTCATGCAACTGTCATAATATTTGAGGAATAAATGAGGCAAGCAATAAGGAAAACAGAGATGTGAAAGATCGGCTGCTCGCATATGAAAATACATAATAAAGGGGTTAGTAAAAGTAGTAAAGTGCTATAACGATACATCCACATCTATAAAACTTTATTGTAGCTCACTAAAAAGGGTTCCTGCCTTTACACTATATAGGTAGGTTCTTTAGATTTCAGAACTGTATTTTGGCCCTTTTATAAGCATAAATACTACTACTACTGCTACTAAGATTCATGAAAGGAAACTAAAAGTGAGTCCTTGGTAACTTTTTATGACCACAAAATGTTCCTTCTGATCTGCTTTCAATCTTCCTCTTTCTATGTAGTAATAATACTTTACCACCAACTAAACCCGACGAGATGAAGGGAGAAGAAAGCCAATGCAATTTTGAATACAGAGCATAGTGTATATGATGATTAGACAGATTGACTAGAAGCAGATCAGCAAAAGTTAGCTCCTCTGTCTGTTCCCTGTCACATTAGTTTTCATTAAGTGTGAAGTATTGTACGGAACGATGTGCTGCTTCTGTTGCTAAATAGAGAATATGAGCAAACTTTTTTTTACTATTATTATTACTATGTTACTATTCCATGAATTGTTTTACCCTAGGACAAAAAGAAGGGTTATTTTTACTTATATTAAGTAGTAAAATTGTATTTTTTCTGTCATGCTTTTCTCTACAATAGTAGAATTGAGCATAGTACACGCATCTGTGGTGGTTCTTGTATATTTTAATAAAATACGGGCGGAAGCTGTGGTAGGGTTTGTATCAAAGGGACTTATACTTGTCTATTCCCTTTTTTGATGAGATTTATTCATGAGATTTTTTACGTGCTCGAAGAAATGGACATTTCAATAAAAATATGAATTTCATAGTTTTTCTTTTTAGTATTTACACTCCAACATTTTATTTTATTGCTCATTATCCCACCGCAATCCTTTCTTCGTAGCAATTTTTCAGAACATTTTAATAAGTTTACATTTTAATAAAACAATAATTTTCTATAAATCATATGAGACCCTTTTTCTAGATTGATTAAATAAAGAAAGATCCACACATTTGAGTTGGAAAAAGCTAGAAAATACAGTTTTTACTGAATTAAACGCTCTTTCTGAGCAATAACTTTGTAGTACTTATTTTGTTTGCTAGTAAACTAAAACATCGATCCCAATACACCACCGGTCCCAATACGATTCAATTAAAGTGCACATGCAGCAAAACTGGATAAAACATGGAATACACTTTAAACTCATGTTGTGTTGTAGGTACTCTTTCAAAATCCTCAAACGCGTAAGCCTTTCATTAAACATTCAACACGATGACGACAACGGCACATCTAGAAAACGATTAACAAAACTATATAGAATTAAAACACTCCATAGTATGTACATATTTCTAGGCTTATTTAGTCATTCATTGCTTCAGTAGCTAAATCCTGCTACTACCTACTAATTTACTTACCTATACAGTTTTGGTAAAAGTAAGTACATTACCTGTCTAAATTCGGTACTAATTAATGATTGTAATAATGACACAGGCTTATGATTTAACTAGGTATTTATTTTTCTACAACAACAGCCCCTATGAACGACTAGCTTGATTACTACGGAGTACGTTTACATTTATTTTTCACAGTTTGATCACGACTACATATGTAAATACCACGTTAATAATAGTTCCTCCTCATTTTCTTACTTGAAGTGGTATGAAAGTCTCGAAAAATCCAATTGCTCATTTATAAACGAATAAATCTAAAATAATAAATCAGTCCAAAACAGTATGTTACAACAAAGTTTGATATTTTTTTCTGCAATTATTACACACCTTACCTCCTCCACTCTATTAAAACTTCATTAATCCCTGTCCTCTAAATTAGAACTTTGTTATCAACTTCATCATATTTATACTAAGTAAACAATTCATAAATTAAACTTGTAACCTAAGTTATTTGTAACCTAACCCATCCATACGCTGACCTATTTATAACCTAATCTTAATATTTATTATGCTACAAATCTGACTAGATTGAACACTCGCAACTTCACTGCTTCGTTCGTTACAAAAGACACGAGAGCAGAAGAAATCCCTCTAAACAAGACAGTCTACACTATATCATCTCATTTTTGCATCTTATAATACGCTCTTTTCTGTTAAATCTACGTAAATCTTAATACGTAATGTAAATTTAGCTTAATTAAGATGGTAATTTTAGATTTACCTACTTTACTCACAGAAGAACCGGTTTTGCCTACTGTTTATTCGGAAACTAGAAGACTCTTTACTTGAGATAAATGTTGAAAATCGGAAAGATTGTTATAGTTTTGATAGACGATGACAGCAATTATTTTAAAATAACTGCGACTTCTGTTTAGGTCATTTTTGCAAGTTTGGGTCGTTATTAAATACAATAAAGCTATAGGATCGCAGCAAGTTAATTTCATAACAGTTTTTATTTTAATCCTAAATGCTGCAAAGTTCATGTCTTCGAAGTATAAATTAAAAGGTGGTTTTTAACACAATTAATAACTGTCCTTTTGACTGGATGATACGTTGAATGTACATAGTTAAAATAATAAATCAGTCCTAGGGAATAGTTTATACCATTAGATTCAGACCATACATTAAAGTATGAGTTGCTTTTAGATGGATTTTATTTATATGAATATATAACTACATTTTGTGTAGCACGACCTGCGTAAGCCTTAAAATGAAGATTTTACCGGATCTCCAGCAAAGTTGTATTAATACCAAGCTTTTAAAGTTGAGATATTCGGTCTAAACTAATATTTGGTGTGTTAGCTTGTCTCTGACTTATCAATTTGATAAGCGGTGTACGAAACCTGGTTCAGAGTTGAGTTTAAATCTAAATATTTTTATTACTATCATTTCCCTCAACTAAGACTAGTTTATTTATTATAGACTTACTATTTCTTATAGTATTTATACCTGCATTATAATAGATGATGCGCTCTATTAAATTAGTGGATTTGTTTTTTTAACCTACGATAAAAATCTTTTAAAGCTACTCAGAAAAATACACCTTTTTCATTTAAAATGGGAAATTCTAATATTTCCTTTTCAAATTGGATTACTTTGACTGAACACCTAACAACCTCTACATTATGATGTTTCCAATTAAAGAAAAGCTTTGTATTCTTCTACTAATTTTTCTACAGAAGATATTCTTAAACTTTAAGTAAATTTAGTTTTCCCTACTCTAATGATATTTACATTCAATACAGTGATATGTATTTCTCTAGAGTTCGATCAAGAACTGACCTACACAGTCGAATTAGTAGGAAGCTCGAAGGCTGATAATGAACCCGCAAACCTCGCTACAAAACCGACGTAAGGTCAGGCTCAAGATGATTTGATATGTAGAGAGAGTCTTGGTTTTGATACGTAACTTTGATATAGTTTTTGTATCCGGCGATGATATATTTTATTTATTTTATGTACGCTAATAGTAAGTAAATTACGCTCTTTTAATTCGACTAAACATTAACTGAACAAACCATAAAAACGGCACAATAAATCTTAACCATAACATCACATCTAATTTGTTGGGAAATAATTAAAAATTTTAAAAGAAACTGTCCAGATTTAAATACAATTAACTTTCACAAATACTCCTACGGCAAAAACGATTGCCTCTTTATTAAAATTACAATCTTAATGCTCAATCGATTGTAACCTATTTTTAGAAGTCAAATATTTATCTTTTCAGAAGAAATCATAAATAACTTACTAATATTTCATAGATCTTACTATGATAGATAGTTATTCACATATTCTACTAAACTTCTTTTAAATCTATGAGCGCACCTTTGAGTTTTATTATCCGTTCAGCCACAGCCACTGGATTTTTATTTTACGAAGCACTATCATATCTATAATAGCAACAGAATTTCTGGAGTTATATATTATTTATCTGTAAAACTTAGTACTTTTCCCATCATTTTAATTGTATGTAGTTTACTTTACAACTGTACGGACGAGCTAACTCACTATGATCCGATCATATTATGTTCCAAGCCATTTCAAAATTAAATAAGGTAACAGTACCATTGGGCGTATCCTTTTTCAACAAAACAGATAAAATTTTAATCTATCCATTTAGTATAAAGTTACCCAAGCTGGCTGCTACTATACGGTGAAAAGTATCATAGGCTACACAATCTAATCAATATTACCCTCTCTTCCTGCCAAAACCTACTAACTAGTAGTGCTATGTACTGCTGCTATTATCCCACAAAGAGACATCTGCACAGAAAATTAGGTAGGTATCCATTATAAAAGTTTCGTCTAATTGGAGTTTTCGCCAGAACAGAAAAGTAATTGTTGAGAGTAAGCTGATCAAAAAAATGACCAAATTGTCTCTGTTAATTAAACCCACTCAATTTGAAACCTAGCTTCACCCATGTCCATATAATAATTTATTTTGCTAAACTTTCCCCGTGAATTAACATTCTAAGAAAAAACGCCAGTAGGATAATCCTATGAGGTTGGTTAATTGCCTCTAAATGGATTTTTGTCAGCTCCACCCGCAGCTTTAAAGGGATTAGCAGCCCCAGCAGCCTGCTGATCCTGAGTGGGTTCATCCCCCCACGAAGCATACTGTTGGGTTCCATTATTAGAGTTCATCGAAGTCTCCTGGAAAGTAACCCTATGACCAGGCCCACTTAAGTCATCATCATCATCGTCCCCAAGTCTGCCATAAGTTTTCCCATAATCGGGTACAACTTGCTGTCTATCCTGCATAGCATAAGTTTGATACTGCTTATCTGGGGGATCCTTCATTAGAACGTTTGCCTCATCCTTAAACCCAGGATCGTAAATATGTCTCAAAACAAGGAGGACAGGCACATATGCCAAATTAACCACAGCAATTCCTATATTCAAAGCTACAAACCCAATAGTTTCCATAACCCTTCCTGCAATAATAGGACCAAAAGCATAGGCAAATGAATACGAAATATCAGCAATGGCATAGATTGATCCATACACTGAAACATATCTTGAATCAACTAAATAACCTAACGTGGGCAACAGCGCCGTGTCAATTAGGGCTATCCCGAAGCAAATCCCCGATAGCGGGATCATCAACACCCAGAATGACTTTGAGAAGGGGATCATCAAACAGCAAATTCCCTCAAGGGCAAGCCCCCCTGCAGCCATTAGGTATTGGTATTGGGGATACTGTGCAGATAGTTTTACAGTGACCACCACACCCAATACATGAGGAATGAATCCTGGCAGCCAAATCATTCCTTGTTCTGTCTGACTAGAGCCCATAGTATCCATCATCCAGACAGATATAGTTGGTTCCAAAAAGGCCAATGATACGTTGGCCATTATAAGGGCTCCCGAACAGCAGGCTATGTAAGGGTCCATAAAAAGGACCCAGATCGGTGTGCCCTTCGGCTTCTGAACTCCCGACTCCTTCTGTTGTCTCTTTATCGGTTTCATCACAAGCCAAAGAAGGATCCCGTCTATGAGACAAACCAGCGATAGGATTAGGAAGGGTACCTCCTTACCCGCTAGTTCGTACAGAACCCCCCCAAAGGGGGGTGCTACTAGACATCCAAAAGATATGAACGCTAGCGCAATCCCGAGCGCCTTGGTTCGTTCCCCCTCTTCCGTATACCTATCGGCGATCATGGCCAGACCGCTCGTGTCTGCAAAGGCTGAACCAACCCCTTGCAAACTCCGCGCAAAGAACAAAAGGCCGTATGAAGTTCCTATGGAGAATACGGCAGTGGATAGAAACATGATTGTGAGACCTAGTAGCATAGGTTTGTCATAACCGATTCGATCAATTAAAGCTCCCGAAAAAGGGTTGATCATTAGTTGGATCAAGGCTTTTGATGCAAAGAGGAAGCCTATAGCAGAGTCCTCTCCTTCGTAGACAATAACCCCTTTGATAACTTTCGGGGGTCGGGCTTCCTTGTACGTGTAATTTCCCGTGTTATTTGTAAATGTTACTATTCTCGGGGCTACGGTGATCATTTCGCCACCCTCGATATGCGTGTCCCAGGAGCCGATCTTTCTCAGGTAGTCTGGAATGATTGGAACTATCACCATGTAAAGCATGTTATCTAGAAGGAGGGCTATTGATACTATTACTAGAATTAGTTTTCGTTGTGCCTTCTGATCTTCGAGGCAGGCATATATGAAGTCTTTCACTTCGGCCAGTTCTAGGCCTATTATTGGGATTTTTGGCATGTTGACTACCTTTACTTTGATTCAGATTACCTTGGGATTGATTTTTATAGTAGGATAGTATTAGTAGTATTAGTAATCTAAAGATTAATTTTTTACAGGTGAAATGACAATAAACTCATAGCTATGTTATTTACCCATTAGTCTATATCTTACCACTTTCGTGCACCGTTAAGTTGCAGTACTTTATATTATGTACCTGTTTACTTGCTTGTCAATCACAGGATGAAATTATCCACTCTTTTCTTACGCTAAAAACCTCAAAGATAGCAGAAAAGATTGGATACTTTAAACAGTACTTTTAGCAATGGATCTCTATTATCCCTCTAGAGTTTTAACGATCTTTCCCATTTTGATTTAATTATTTCCCTGTGTAACCCTGAGGGAAAGTTATGCAACTTGTATCCTCAACTTCTTGTCCTTCACGACGTGAAAGAAATATAATGTACTTTCCTTGCTATAGCTGAGAGATAGATACAGAAGGGATTTTTATTCCAGGGATTTAGACAGCTCCTGTTGTTTTCGTTAAAAGTTGATGATGTATATGCTTGGATGCTTTTGGTTGGTTTAACGTGGGCTTTGGCTCAAGCCAGTTGCATTTTGTGTTTCGTAGCGAACAACTATCGTGTAGTTGTAGTTTAGTAGTAGTAGTTGCTCCAGGCTGGGGCTTGCTTGGTGGATGAAGATTTCTCTGGAGACCTTGTGGAAATGAGCAAATGCGTGGATGTCGTTTCAAAGTTGTCACGTTGTCAAGACCGTTGTGTTCAATCCCTTGGCAATTGGCTTTCCCTTCTTCCTCTCAAAACTGTCTCCTTGTTCTTTTGTCTACCGGCTTCTCCCTGTGGATAAGATACCGAAGAGGTAAATCGGGATAGTAAACTATTCAAACTATACATACATGTACTATAGTATGATGGTAGGGCTTGGATGATGATAAAATAATGCAAAAGCTTCTATAAAGTTGGATGGGATAAGGTAAAGTACATAAATAAATTAAAGTGCTCCAGCTTCCGTAGAATGAGCAAGGATAATGTTTTCACGGTATAAAGGCTTAAAGAAAGAGAAAGGAGATGGATCGGTAGAGATAGACGAGATGACTTTGGGGGATTGAAAGTAGTTTTGGAGGACGAATGGACGTGAGCTAAGAAAGTTTGGAAAGGTGAGATCGAGTTGAAAGTTTAAGCCGTAATTTTCTCAAAGAAAAAGTTTATTCCAACTTATTTTTAAGGAATGGGCGTCAACAAAATAGGGTTTTTATCACGAAGAAGTTAGTAATGGAAGGAACGTAAGTGGTGGAAGGTAAAAGGAGATAAGTAAGATAAGATGGAGATGGATCCCGTTACAAGAATGAAAGATGTGGATGTGACGTGACTTAAAGCTTTGAATAAAGTGAAACAGTTCTTGATTAAATTTAAAAAAAATATGTCAGCTTTGCTATAAAATGTTACAATATTGTGTCAAATGTTATTATAGGGTTTTCAAATATTTTTCAAAGGAAGAGTGTAGGTCGAGGAAGTAGTGTATGTCAAGTGCAAAAATGTAATGGAAATTATTGATTTGATTGAAATTAGGAAAGGAAATTCATTCATTTTACAAATCTAGAGCATACCTGAGGTTATGGTTAGTTCTGAAAGTCCAAGTTGTCCAAAACTAATCCAATATTGGCAAAAGTAGAGTTAGTAATTTCCTCTCTCTCTCTCTCTCTCCAACAATATCAGAAGGGATGCTGTTGACGAGTGCAGACGGATTTACTACAAGTTTGAGTCTGATGATTGGAAAGTATGGATGGGGTTGATGATAATTTAGTGAGTTGGTCGGTTTAGTAGGTGGGTTGGGTGGGGGTGGTAGCTGCCGTAACAACGGGTGCTGCTGCTTGCTTGCTATGTCCCCATCTTTCCTCCCCAGATTTCAAATCCCTCTTGATTTTTAATTAGAATTTCTCACCCTACAAAACCAACAAAAGAGATACAACCATCGTTAGTATGGATGATCAGGTCAAAGGCTCAAAATATTTAGCAAAAGGTAGCACGACAACACTAGATATTGATAAGATACGATACGATACGATACAATATGAAAGTAAAGGATAGATAGAAGGACAATACATTATGCAGGATTTTTAGTGATCTCTGGCAGGGACAAGCTAGTTGATCACTAGAAATCTAAGCAGCAACCGTTGTTTTGACGTTTCTTGAATCAATTATACATAAACTTTACTTATAATCTGTTGCGTAAATAAGATCAAGTCATTTTGTGCAAACTTTTTGTTAAAGCGTTTTACTTAACATGATTTAAGTGGTCGATAAGCCATAAAATATGCCAACCTACTCCACCTAAAGATATAATTGCTCATTAGTACGAGAGTTAGTAGAGTTGTGTAAGTTGTTGTAGAGCATTAGTAGCTTTGTGAGCTACTGGATGTATATGCATGCACCGAAAGCCTCAATCCTGATTGAGCCAATTAGTCTTTCAAACCTATAATTATCTTAGTTAGACGCAATGAGTGAAAGTACAAATGGATTTGTGTAGCATTAGCAAAGTATGTGGTAGTCGTGCTCAGTTCAGTCTGTCCTTTCCTACTTTACGGAACTTGTACTTTTATCTCAAATGGTTCTAATAAACCCCGTCGAATCCCTCGGTTAGCCAATTTATTTCTGTCTCGTCCATCAAACGAAATCCAGTTTCAAGGTTCCTTTTATTTTCTCAAGTTCCAACCCTCTTCTCCCCTTTCCGTTCATCTATACCTCATGAACCTATCTAACGACTCACTCCACAGTGTACCTTTACAACTGCAGAATGTAGAAACCTCTTCTAAAAGCACAGAATGTATGCATGTATCAAGAAATAACGTTCCAGCTACCTTGGCATGGCCTAAGTTCCCAGTTTGTTGGTTTTTGGCGTGGAAGAAAGTAAGGAACCCACCTACCTACCTGAGGAAAATTCGATTTCAAGACTCATCCCAAGAACACCCGGATCGATAAACGAGCTCAGTTCATGTATTATAAATACACTCGTCAAAGTTGCTTGGCTTAAGGAGGTACGTGAGCTTCACAGGTAAAAATGTATTTAATGATAGAGCTTTTATAAAATAAACAGTAAAAGGATAGGAACGAGTTTTTTCCTAATTGAAATGCTGATATTGTTTCCCAGAATGGAGTTGCTTCAGATGCTAATAGATTCATTTTCGATAAAAGAAGGCTCTTTCGCTTTTATTATATTCTTAAATTATGTCATAATTAATCAAAATGGCTGTATATATTGTCTGACAAATGTATCAATATATTGCACAATATCTTGGCACATCGTAGGGTAAATATAAAAACAGTAGTACTAGCTGTTAAAGGTCTTTGGGATAATTATATTGAGGAAATTCGCCACGTAAAAAGAGAAAGAGGGGAAAGTTCTTCTAGGATCAGAAGGGTCTCTCTGTCATGTCATAAAGCAGATAAAATGAAGCATATGGGATGAGAATGCAGGTTTCTCCCTATACTACACACACGTAGCTCTTTTTAGCCTGTCTTAGGCTTATGTAACCACAGCGTCCGCGTCCGTGTGTCCGTCTGTCCGTGTGTCCGTCTGTTGGCTCGATAACTAAAGTATTCGGTAAGCTAAGGTCTCCAAATTTGGAATTTGCATTGTTTAGTTAAACAGAAAGAACCATATTGAATTTTATGATAATCGGTTGAAGAATTGATACCCATGCGGGTCAAGGAACCCCCACGGGTAAACAATCTCAATACCTCAAGTATGGGTTAAGCTAGATCCCCCAAATTTGGTATCTGCATTTTTTAAGTTAACAGGAAGAACCCTATTGAACTTCGTAACAATCGAAAGAAGTATTGATACCCGTACGGGTTAAGCCACCCCACGGGTGAAAAATTTAAAAAACTTATTTTTGCAGTTTTGTTTAAAGTAATTATTTTCGAATCTAAAAGTTTCCTACCTAAATCTAAAAGCCCATGAAAACCCTAGGAATTAAGGCTTAGACAGGCTCGGCTAGCTGTTTGGAGGAGGTTTTTTTTATTATTATTACCATGTTTTATTTATACACTCAAGTGTGGGTTGACTTGTTTTATAAACTTCCAGGCACAGTGTGTGATGCATTAGGTTACATTATTAACTACGATTTCCATCTCTATTACCTATTCTAGTTGCCTATAATGTATACTTTTTTTGGGACCAATCTGAACCTGGAACTTTCCTCACAAAGAACATGCTACTGATAAAGCTGCCCTCTTAGATCCATAATCCAGCCCAACCCTAGAAAGGAACTCTTAACAACCTTAAACTCACCCTGCCTGCTTTATCCAACTAGGAAAAGTGTGCAAAACCCGAGCAAGCTATTATTAACATGCTAACGTATATATATAACATGCAAGCGTGTATGTGAGCTGTATTATCGGACGTACAAATATATATTATCGTCGTTGCTGTAACTTTTTTCCAGATGAGAGAGATGGATCGATTTGGGAAAGTAGGTTATGAATATTTTATTCCCACTCTGCTTTCCTTAGAACTACCTTTCCCTTGCCTGGGGATTGAAATGTTTTATTTTACTCGAACAAGAATCCGCTGCCTCTACTACTACTGGTTGTATGTTTGCATGTATGTAGTCGGTTTCCAGTTAGTAGCTTTGCTGTGGTTGCAAATGGAAATGCAATTATATTCTGGTGGTTGAGCGGAAGTTACAGCTTTCAGCTATGTAGTAAGCAATAGGTAGAATATGTAGTTTATCTGTGTAGATATAGACGAATAGAAGTTTAGACCTTTTTTAGTTTTTTTAGCGATTGTAAGATTAGATTTTGATTGATTATTTTGATCTTTTATTTAATGCCATTTGAGTTTTAAAGTGTGGTTTGTAAGTCCAAAATATAATATCAATTATATGTGTAAATACGGTTACAATTATAGATTTTATTTTAGCATATATTGCACTTCGTCATGAACCAAGTTATATCGAAGTTAATTACAGTTATAGCATGGAAATCCCAAATCCAGATGACATTTAGAAAATCCCTCGTTTCCCTATCCCATTCTCAGGTCATTTGTCACACTAGCCTTTGAGAATATGTATGAATTTTCAATGCTAATATTTCCAACTATCGATGCATAAAATTGGAAGACACTTAATTAAACCTTAAGGAAAGTCTTACATACAACAGAAACGGAGAGGAAGAGAGCTTCATTTTCATTCAATTCCATGCACTTTTCCAATGAGTTCAAGATCCAATCAAATAGAAAGTTTTTCCCCTTATAAACTGCATAAATATGACGAAGGGTCAGAATACCAGGTGAAAGGAATAAGCTTAAAGTAAAGCATTCAAGCAATGAAATCTATAGAAATGGTCGATAACACAACCTTAATTTATAAAAGACCCTCACCAACTCAAGCCATAAGTTACCGAGTTAGCGTTCTTTAGTATTGAACATGAAAAGGTAAAAGTAGAAAAATACCTGGTATTATCAGATCTACTTTTCATAGGATTTGCACACGTAAAAGAATAATAAATCTATAGAAAGGAGCGTGTATGCACTTATCGCATGAATAAAGAGCCAGGGAGAATGCCGACGACGAGGAGTAGGGTGCTTTAATATTTTATGCTCATAAAGCTTTACCATATCATGTACCTGGTTACTATTATTAAACTATAACACTACAACTTCCTTCAATGGTATTGAGTAGGGAAGGGTAGGGTTAGTTTTGTTTTGAATAGTGACTTTTCTGTAGGTACAACACGGACGAGCGACAGTTCGTAAAAGGAAACAATAATGAATGGACTCGATAAGCGTGCACGTACTTACTCCCTACTTACTTTCACACAAAGGGGAAAAGGCATAAGGTACTTTGTACGGTTAGCTCGTTATTTTATTCCAAATTTTGAGTATGATATGCAGTAGGGTAAGGTATGGGTTTGACAGGAATACATTCGTTGTGAAGACAGCTATCCACATCCACCAAAGTTCGTGTAGTTTTGGAGCAATAACTAAACGAAGGATTTGAAAAAATTAAAACATTTCTTGGTAAAAAGAAGAGATGCATCGAGCGATTATAAAAGATGGTCGCTTAGAAATTAATTATGATAATAAATAGAAGGATTCAGAGGTTACTGAATTGCCTCCATTCAACTTCTATATCGGCAAAAGGGCCTATTATTATTTGAGTAATGAAGTTTAACATTCATTCGTACATGGTAGAAAATACTTTGCAAGCACAAAACTCAGCGATCCTTAAAAATAAGGGCTTATTTAACTACGAAAACCAGTTTTAGTTGATCGAAGAGCCCAAGAAAAGCTTAACAATCTAGGCAGGCATTCAGTAAGTTGGAAGTTTTAAGTTCTAATGAGTTTTATGAAATTGAACGGAACTGTCGCCTTGTATTACTGTCCCAGCCCAAAATAAGTTATAGACAAACTTTTTTCTCTTTCAGTCTAAAAATATCATTTATAAGCAAAAGTTGAAGTATTGTTACACAATTTTTAACGAGGTGAAAGTTGAAAGTGATCTTTATTAAGAGGTGTAAAACCTCTTTATGTGAATGAACTTTCACTCTGTCCGTCCGTCCGTCCGTCCGTCCGTTCGC